>JARQZK010003378.1:0-12878 GCA_030704885.1 Cynegetis impunctata
TCATGTGAATTAACTTTCAAAAGAAGGAAATTGAATAATGTCTTATTTTTGAAGAGAGTAGCAGAACAATATTCTATAGCATTCACCAAAGAGGATCTGAAGAAGATGAAAGTTAAAGATAAAAATGCCGTATTGACTATCACTAGTTATTTTAACTAACTCAAATGAGACATGTCATCGATTTTAATAGTTTTACTTTTATTTAATTGGATAATTAGGAATTAACAAAATAAATATTTGTCTTTATTAAATTATTTTCTAGAAAATTTATTTGAAATGTTCTACCCTTGCATTGTAACAAAAACAAAATCGATTCCATAGAGTCCTTTTTTGAGGATGGAAATAAAAATAAACTTATATAATAATAGGTACCTCAACTCAGTGCATTGTTATCTCTTCTACTTTTTCAGATCACTAGTAACTGAAAAAAATTCCTTGTTCTTAATGTTTCAATATTTCGCTCTTGTTCAATGAATTCATCAGGGGAATACTACAATAAAAACAATTCTGTCAATACAATAGAACGACAAAACAATATACAATTGATAATTTATTTACTTACACATAAATAATACAAGTTTTATGTGCACATAGTTTCAACCAATTTCAAGAATATTTCATGTGGATGCCTCCAGATGTTTTCAATCATAGTATTCTCCTGATGATGTCATCAGACATTGGCAAAATACTGGGACAATGAGAGCAAGGGATTTTGTTTGGTCTACTGATGACCGCTAACCCGATGTTTTCCCATCCTTTTAACTTTTATATAACGGTCGATAACCAAATATATATATATATATATATATATATATATATATATATATATATATATATATATATATATATATATATATATATATATATATATATATATATATATATATATTTTTTATATAAATATATAATATAATATATATATATACATACATACATACATATACCTTTTCTACAAAAATCTCATATTGTTTATAGTATACCCTGTAATAATTGTAATAAAACATATATAGGACAAACTTTTCAAAATTTAGAAGAAAGATTTGAAGCACACAAGTATACCAAAACACAAACCACAGCACTAATCAAACATAAAAACAATGAGAATCATAGTATAAACTTTATTAGCACAAAAATTTTAGAAATAGAGAAAGATCAAAAACGCAGAGAAATTTTAGAAATGTTACATATTCAAAAAAATTTAAATAAAGTTGTAAATGACAGAACAGATATAAAACATTCAAGTTCAATATACGCAGATTTAATTCTTCATTTTTTCTAAGAAACAACACAAATCAAAACAAAATAATTCAACAAACAAACTCTAACCATAACAACTCATCTTCTTAGACAAAATCTAAACATCTACAATTTTCAATTTTTCTAAAAATAAAGTATAGTTTAGAACATGTGTTCTCCAAAATTACAAGTAATGTATTCTTAAAGAGAAATCTAACAATCAAATATTTCAAACCTATTTTGTACATTACCTGGGTGAAGATTTCTGTGGTTCCCTTCCCATCTAATATCAACAGACCTGACTGTTGATATTGGACTAAATAGCACGTAAATAATAACTGAAGACGGCCACAGTCGTAATAAAAACATTTTTGAAAAAAAGATAAATAGTACCCTATTCTTTGACTTTTCAAAATCAAAATAATTTGAACCTATTTCGAACGTGGATAAAGGTTTCTTACTATCTTACCATCAAATAATAACAGATTTGAATGTTAATATTGGACTGAATAGCACGTAATAAATAACGGCCACAGCCGAAAAAATTTTTGATGAAACATAGTAGGTAGTCTTTTCATTAACTATTCAAATTTCTTCAAATCAATAAATATCAAAGAAATTTCAATATTTCAAAGGTTTTGAAAAAGCCACGAATGTCGTGGCGAAACGTTAACTTTTTAATAAAATCGAGATGAGATGAAATTCAGCAAGCAAGGGGACAGGGCTATTAAACTTTCAGATCATAGTTTCAGAACTGACGCAATAAAAAAAGCAAAAGAAGTTCTAAAACAGAACAATTATCCCTGCAACATGGTGAATAAAATTTTTGTTAGTCGAATGAAGAAATTCACTGAAGGAAACGAGGGTGGAATTCGCGATAGACAGAGTTTCACATCGTTTCCGTACATATATGGACTGTCCGAGAATATACAGAAGGTACTGGAACCCAAAAACATAAAAATTGGCATAAAACTCAAAACACGTTTAAAAAAAAACTACTCCAAATTAAAAAACAAAAAACTCCTGTTAATAAGACAACACATACCATATATGAATTCCATGTTCAAACTGTGATGCTGTATATATCGGACAATCGAGCCAATACTTATCAACCGTTTAAACGGACATAAATATAATAAAAAAAATATAACAGCCCTCTCAAACAATAAAGCTAAATATAAACATGAGTTCAGTTTTGAGAATACCAAAATACTACACAGGGAAACCAACAAGAGAAAACCGAGAAATCCTAGAAATGAATATATATATAGAAAGAATAATCGCGCTATAAACGAGAAAACAGATATTAAAAATTTGAGCAAATATACCACAACATTTTATAAAAAATAAATAAACGACGTGAATAAAAAACATGGGAAAAGGGAAAAAAGGAAAAAAAAATAAAATTTTAAATTCTTTTAAATTGTGAATGTTCGTTTGTTTTTCTTAAATGTTAGGCTCCCATATATTGATTCTTAGTTCATATTTCTTAAAACGTCCAGGCCACCGATCGATCAAGCGAATCTCGGCGAGTTTAATATCATCTGCACGCCATACGCGTATATAAAGTATAGTGGAATAAGTAAACAATCGTAGATATCAATTCATTCGAAATTTGTGTATACGTTTAATGAAGTGACTGTCGGTGTTTCCGAGGATAATTTAAGCTAGGTAAATATTTTTCTGTGATATTTATAAAAGTCGTTATGTTTCTTTCAGTGTTTTTTAATTTATCGACTAAATGTAGCTTTTAACTGTGACATTGGTGACAATAATTTTTTCTTTCTCCCCATTGCAGTCCTTGAAAAAGGCTTTGTGAAGCCGAAACGTTGGAATAAGGAATAAAGAAATAAATGATTATATAGAAAGACATCTATTTTATCTAAGCCACATTCCCAAGAAAACTCAAAAATTATCACAACACATATATTTCTGGCTTAAAGAATAAATTTTAATACATATTATATATATATATATATATAATATATATATATATATATATATATATATATATATATATATATACATATATATATATATATTTATATATATATATATTATATATAATATATATATATATATATATATATTATATATTTATATATATATATATATATATATATATATATATATATATATATATATATATATTAACTTTTTGATAATTATTAGCAGGCTTTAATTATCATAAAGTTAAAAATAGTTCACAGGCAACAACAATTCAAATAACTAATTATATATAATATATATAGGGGAGAGTTGGGTAAAACAGGATATTTAATACTATATGCTTCAAAAAACTACAACTAGACTATTCACGTGAACAGTTTTCTACATTTAGTTTCTCTATTAGTTATCCTCTATAGTAAGGCTCATTTATGTTTGGACATTTCAGGAATAAACAAGAAAATAATATATTTTTATTCAGATGAAAAATATTCCGTTTTGCCCACCCAGTCCGGTAAAACGGGATGGTATTTTTTGAACAAAAATATTTTAAAAAATATAGCAAGTAGCTAGTTCAGCTGAAGATAGACAGCCAACTTATCTTTTTCCTCTCAGTGATAGGCATTTTGATTTTTTTTGGTACGGTCATTATACCAGTCTCGTCAACATTATAAATGCGTTCAGGTGGTGTCTCATCTTTTTGAATCATTTCAGAAAGCAACGAAAAATATTTTTGCACGGAAGGTCTGTTGAAACCCATGACTCTCGCAAGTGAAGTAGGCTCAGGGGTGCGAAGGTTTAAACGTTTAGGACGTCTTTTTAGAAAACCATGTAATCCGTCTGCTTTACACCGGCCATTTTCTCATCTTTGTTAAATTGATTAGCTAAGCCGTTTCGGTTAGCTAATTGAAACGCCAAACTTCTAAGGTCAGTCAGAGTAAAACCAAATAGACGTGATTCAAATGGACAAAATGTGTTTGAACCAACTCCTCCTCTTGTTCCAGGGAGAAACCGGTTTATGATGCCCTAATCCTTTTTTTCCTGAATGCGAGACTGCCTCTTTCAATTTTTTTAACTCTTGCTTCTATGGTTGTTCGAGACACCCCAAATTGTTTTGATGCCTTTAAATAACCCATTCTTTCCTTTAGTACCTCCTCCACAGCCTGCTTGTCGTACTTTCCTCATTCCAGCACTGCGATCAGTTTTTTCTTGTATATTTCCCATCTTATTATATGCCTGCAAAACAATAATAAAAATTGATTTCTTGCGTGGGTTGGACAAAACGGATAGTATCTGATTTTTACCCGACAGCTTGATATGCCATTTTACCCGATTATGTAATCAAATATATTTTCAAAATATTCTTAGTAAAAAAACAAGTTTGACATCCTTCAATGCAACACAATGAAGACAAATGATGATAGAAACATAAACAATACTCACCTTTACTTCTTTCACTGTCTGCAACAAATTACTGTTACTTAAACACAGAGCAAACCTTAAGAGTTTAACCCTACTTTTTGTATTGGTCGCTGTAGCATTGCACAGAACTATACCAGGTCGAAACAAAAACATGTTGCTCATAAACAGACGTCATTTAAAGCGACTTAGGCTACTATCTGCTAGTTGGCGCTGCTTATGCGTAAATATGAGCCGGTATCCTGTTTTATCCGACTATCCTGTTTTGGTCAACTCTCCCCTATATATATATATATATATATATATATATATTACTATATATATATATATATAATATATATATATATATGTTGATTTCAGGTTCTGCGGGAGATAATCTGGTTGTCTGGTTTCCCGGGTTTGTATCCGCGTATGGGCTTCGTGTTCGTTGAAGTCTGCTCGACGTTTCGGCAAAATCACATTTGCCATCTTCAGAAGTAGCTCTTCTTGGTCGGAATGAATACACTGTATGAATATCAGTGTATTCATTCCGACCAAGAAGAGCTACCTGAAGATGCAAATGTGATTTTGCCGAAACGTCGAGCAGACTTCAACCGAAGAACGAAGCCGAAGCCATACGCGGATACAACCCGGGAAACCAGACAACCATATATATTATATTATATATATATATATATATATATATTATATATATAATATATATATATAATATATATATATATATATATATATATATATATATATATATATATTATATATATATATATATATATAATATATATATATATATATATATATATAATATATATATACATATATATAAATATATATATATTATATATATATATATATATATATATATATATATTTATAATATAATAATATATATATATATATATATATATATATATATATATTATATATATTATAATATATAATTTATACACATAATCAATATTTTCCTAATAGATGGGCCCATATCATAAATAATAAATTACGACTAAAAAGTAAGTTCATCAAAATTTGTTTTCATTTCGATATAATTTAAAATCTATCGCCGAATTATTGATGATTATGAAGATTACTCTGTCATAATGCGTCACTCTGTGCGAAATATTCTATAGCGAAACTCGGTAAGATACATCTCTAGAATTGGAAATTCATATCAAAAGTATTTGAATAATTTTCTACGGAATTCCAGATACAAGGTTGTACTTGCGAAATCAGATATTTGTGAACAGGAGATCAGGTTCAATAGATAGTTTCAATTATTTACGTACTCTTCCTCTGCGAGAATTGTACGCATGCGAAGAATATTCAATATGAAATTGATAATTTCAGTCGTATTTTCCCATAAAATACATACTATTGCAGTGTATCGAAGAAAAGCCTTCAGAAGCGGTAGTAGGTTTTTCATACGTTTAAGACCTCTTATACCACGATTTTCGAATTTTTTTTTATATATATATATATATATATATATATATATATATATATATATATATATATATATATATATATACATATTATATATATATATATATATATATATATATATATATATAATTATATTTATATTTATATATTAATATATAAAATAATATATATATAATAAAAAACTAATGACGTGGCGCACCTAGAAATAAAAATATTAGTAAAAATTATGAATTTCACTCAAATTTTTGTTTATATCTCAAATACTATACATTTACCGATAAAGTCACCATGAGGAAAAATCATCTGCGATAAAATTTCTTTAAAATGAGCTCAAACTTATTTCTCTAAGAATTCACTGAAATTTTCAAATTTTCCATAGGAAATGATATAGCAGGCATTACAACATGCACATGCGCCGAGGGGTTTTATTATCATTCCTAGTGCTACGCAGTAGGGTGTCCGGATTTTTGTGATAATTAACATAGTAAATTCAAGTTTTGTTTTTGTTCATTAACAATATCACTTCACTATAAATTATAAAATCTTTCTTCACTTAATAATCTCTCAGAAATCAGCAATTTTAAGTCTCAACTATGAACTGGAAGAAATGCGCATCAGGTCAGATATAACGTACGTACGTCACTTCAGGTTTTACCAGATGTAGGGAATTCACATAGAACATAGAACTCGAGGGATGTTAATCTAAATTCAGTGGATTTTATTTCTGCAGATAAGAAATCGTCATCGGGCGGAATTCTTTCCATAATCGTGAGTATGTATAACAAATGTTCTGAATTTGTATAATTTTCATAATTTGTATTGAAGAATTTGGACCAAACGATGCGGCAACCCGCACCCCTGCTCTTGAATGAGTGAAGCCGAGCCGAGGCATCGCGGCAATTTACTTAAATTTACTTATGCAACCACACAAACTTTCTCATGCGATTCCTTGATCTAGCAATGATCTATCTCGGCTCTACCTCATCTGATAAATTTCGATTGCTATTTACTTTCTTTATATGCTATTACGTGCGAATATCAATTAATATTAATAAACCTTTTTCATTTTTTTTTTGATAATGTTTTATATATTTTATTTTTTCAATTTCATTCGAAGATTTAGTGTTGCAAATTCTCTTCTGGGGGGGGGGGGGTAATTACCCCCAGTACCCCCCCGTGAATACGCCCCTGTCTCAAGGAACAATCTGCTTTTATAATTTTCTTCTATTTCTAATATTTTTACTTTGTCATAATCAATGACCAGTGTTTTTATGATGCACAAGGGTTTTTACCTATTCGGCAATCACTCTTGTGTTGTGTCAATCCTTGTTTAATCCAATGTGATGTCTGTCCAACATAGCAACCACAACACACCCCACATGGGATTTCATAAATTACATTGGTATTGTAAGGGTGTTTTATCTTTAATCATAGAAAGCAAATCCAAACTTTCAACTAAGTATGTTGTATGAGAGCTTGCTGAAACCAAATTTGAAAAGGCTGTTCAATATATTTGTCAACAATGGTTATCCTAGGCACATACTCAAAAGATTGATTTATTGAACAACAATTAAGATGCACCAACTAAGGAGGACAATATACAAACAAAATTTAAAAAAAACTTCCTTTTGTGGAAAAGTTATCACCTCAGATAATAAGTTGTTTCAAAGCTTTTCCAAACGCATAAAAAAAAAAAAATATATATATAATATATATATATATATATATATATATATATATATATATATATATATATACATATATATATATATACAGATTTCAATGGGTGATTCTTTAGTAAAAATTAAAGGGGGTCTTTCATATAACTTTTTGTTCAACACCCTTTTCCCTCCAAGTTACAGCCCTTTGAAATTAGATTAAAAAAAATTGTTTTTATTCAATACATCCACTTTGGAAAAATTTGGAAAGATGAAATTTGGCAAATAACTGATGCTAATAAAATGGCAGTTTTTGAGTGTTTTTGTTACCCTTAAATGTAATCACAAGGGATTGAAAAAAACAACCCCTATAATATTTTGCTTCAGAACTTTTTAATGCGCCTGTATTTTCCTATTTAAAAAATATATTTGAAAAGACAGACTCGATCTGCAACTTTTTAATATCCTGACTTTTTATCATAAAGTTGTTAGTTTGATCACAAAAAAATAAAATAGAGCTCAGACTCTTTTCCCATAAATTCACAGAGGTTATCATTTATTAAAAAAACACTAGTAAGCTGCTGTCAAATGTCAAATAATTTGTTAATTGTTATTAGTAGTGCTATTATTGTTCAATCCGCTCTAATTTGCAATATTCTTCAACTAAATAAAAAAATGCCATTCTTTCAATAAAGTTATGTTTAGTTATGAAGAATGTTTGAAGTCATTATGAAACTGTCTAGAAATTAGAGAAAATTAGGATAATAAAACTATTTGTCATATGATTTCATTTGACAGCAGCTTACTTGTTTTTTTTTAATAAATGATAACCTCTGTGAATTTATGGGAAAAGAGTCTGAGCACTATTTTATTTTTTTGTGATCAAACTAACAACTTTATGATAAAAAGTCAAGACATAAAAAAGTTGCAGATCGAGTCTGTCTTTTCAAATATATTTTTTAAATAGGAAAATATAGGCGCATTAAAAAGTTCTGATGCAAAATATTATAGGGGTTGTTTTTTTCAGCCCCTTGTGATTACATTTAAGGGTAACAAAAACACTCAAAAACTGCCATTTTATTAGCATCAGTTACCTGCCAAATTTCATCCTTCCAAATTTTTCCAAAGTGGATGTATTGAATAAAAACAATTTTTTTTCACCTAATTTCAAAGGGCTGTAACTTGGAGGGAAAAGGGTGTTGTACAAAAAGTTATATGAAAAACCCCCTTTAATTTTTGCTGAAGAATCACCCATTGAAATATTTCGCATCAATTCAGAAACACCCTGTATATATATACACAGGGTCCTGCAACACTGGCGCGGTGTTCCATATCTCTATTTAGGAAACAGATAGAAACCTATAGTTCTATAATATTACCTTATTGCTCGAGCTCGACAAAATAAAATATTGTCGGTCACACAGGGTGCTCAATTTCTTCTGGACGAAATATAACTATGTTTTTTCGAATGGCAACTCTATATTTTTTTGTCGCTTTTTAGGTTTCTACATAGAAAATAAAAGTTACTTTTTATAGATCTCCATCTCGAAAATATTTACGGTTTTCGAGATTTTTTGCATTTTTGATTTTTTTTTTCAATTTTGGTCACTCAGAATATTTGAAATTATGAAGTTGTGCCAAGTCCAATTGGAATTCATTTTTAGTCAAATATTCTACATTGGTAAATCTCTCAAACGATATATCTGAAATCAACCTGCGATATACAGGGTATGAAAAAGTGCTTGCCACATATTGTAAATAAAAATGTACAGAATCTTCCTTATTTCAAATGGAGCACCCTGTATATTATAGATCCAGAGGAAGCGCTAAGAAAAGTTCTATAAATGTTATGAAGTATTCCCTATGGTTAAGTTTACTAGTTTTTTTTAAAACAACGAAAAATGGCAAATATTCAAATTTCTTCGCTATAATCTCAATGAACGACTTTTTCCAAAAATAACCTGTTGGTAGATAAACAAGTTGTGAATTACATCACAAAATATTCATTGTATATTCAAAATAATTTCAATAATCTCCAAATTTGAGCCATATTCTTTCGATTTAAAACACCCTTCCAGCGAATAAAATATTCATTGCAAATCGGGTAGTCTGGCAAATGACAGATCAAAATATTTGCCTTCAAATAAGTATTGAAATCTAGTGATTCGTTAAGTTGAACTTTCGATATAATTTAATACCATTCTGATGAAATCATATCGAAAGTTCCACTTAACGAATCACTAAAGTTTTCAATACTTATTTGAAGGCAAATATTTTGATCTGTCATTTGCCAGACTACCCGATTTCCAATAAATATTTTATTCGCTGAAAGGTTGATTTAGATCGAAAGAATGTGGCTCAAATTTTGAGATTATTGAAATTATTTTAAATATACCAGGTATATTTTGTGGTGTAATTCACAACTTGTTTATCTACCAACAGGTTATTTATGAAAAAAGTCGTTCATTGAGATTATAGCGAAGAAATTTGAATATTTGCTATTTTTCGCTGTTTTAAGGAAAACTAGCACACTTAATCATAGGAAATACTTCATGATATTTGTAGAGCTTTTCTTAACGCTTCTTCTGGATCTATAATATACAGGGTGTTCCATTTGAAATAAGGAAGATTCTGTACATTTTTATTCACAATATGTGACAAGCGATTTTTCATACCCTGTATATCGCAGATTGATTTCAGATATATCGTTTGAGAGAGTTACCAATGTAGAATATTTGACCAAAAATAAATTTCAATTGGACTTGGCACAACTTTATAATTTCAAATATTCTGAGTGACCAAAATTGAAAAAAAAAATCAAAAATGCAAAAAATCTCGAAAACCGTAAATATTTTCGAAATGAGGATCTATACAAAGTATCTTTTATTTTCTATGTAGAAACCGAAACGGCGACAAAAAATATAGGTTGCCATTCGAAAAAACATAGTTAATATCCGCCCAGAAGAAATTGAACACCCTGTGTGACCGACAATATTTTTATTTTGTCGAGCTCGAGCAATAAGGTAATATTATAGAAATGTAGATTTCTATCTGTTTCCCAAATAGAGATATGGAACACCGCGCCACTGTTGCAGGACCCTATATATATATAATATATATATATATATTTATATATTATTATATATATATATATATATATATATATATATATATATTTATATGTATTTATATATATATATTATATATATATAATATATATTATATATATATATATATATATGTATTTATATATATATATATATATATATATATATATTATATATATATTATTTTATTTTATATATGTATTATATATATATATATATATATATATACCTATATACCTATATACCTATATTCATTATGTCTTTTGTTGCTATTCAAATATGTGATCTAATCGTTAATATCAGAGATTTTGTTTGAGATATTGTCGTACTTTCGGTAATAGAGTTCCTACTGATTTATCTGCTTATGTAATAATGAGTGGATGACTTCAATTTTTATTTTGAAAATGTTTATTTAAAACGTTTTCATTAATTTTCAATTCCGATTATTAAAATTTGAACATAAAGTTTGTTATTGTGTTAAATTTCTAATCTGAATCGGCTTAAAATTATATCTATCTGATTATGATATATATAATCATGAAGTTGATTCAACTAATAAACTTCGTTAGATATCGGACTGATAACTGACTTATAAATGCCAAAAAAATTACTTAATGTTTTGATACATAAAGATTCCACTGTTTGATAATAACGTTGATGCTTCTCTTCAAGTAACTATACAAAATTCACGGATTGTATTGGCTCATTCACACATGAGTTATATAATCAGTTATAATATCACAAGAGCATCGAAAATAATCGATTATATTTCCGAGTCACGAGACGTAATTTGAGAAACATCCACGAGAGCGCAGCTCGAGTGATGTTTTAAGAAAATACGTCGAGTGACAAGGTCAGTAATAACGATTATTTTCGATTGCTCGAGTGGTATTCGTTACGATTATATAACGAATAAAGAATATTAATTTTTTTTGACAAACGTCAAATAATCATCAATATGAAAATATTCACATTTTGACACGAGGCGAAACACCAAAACGATTATATCACGTCGTCAAGGGTATATTCACTTATTCTATAGGCTTATATATGAGTTATATAATCCTTAATATATGTTAATTGGAAGAATTTTCCGCAAATCTTAATATGATTGATTGTATATATTCAGGATGACCGCTGAAATTATGAAAAAACTCATCAACAAATTGATGAAATTATACATAATATATCAAAACTATGAGTTATCTAACTTATACTCCATATACATTGGTAATTTAAAATAATTTTAAGTTACAATTTACTGAATAATGACTACAACTATTACTTTCCCACAAGTGTTGACAGTCATTATTGTTCATACATACCAGAGCTGTGACGAGCACTGAAGAATAGTGCTTCGAGCACTAAGCACTAAGCACTTGAAAAAAAGGCTCCCGTTCTCTAGCACTAAGCACTTATTTTTACAAAAGGCTTGCGATTACTAAGCACTTTGTGAAAGTAATTTGACATTTCGAGCACTAAGCCCTAAGTACTTTTTGAGGAATTGTTAAAATAGAGGTTATTTTAATCGGTAAAGAAATTTTAAGCTGGCATACGAGTATGAGATTATTGACGGGTGAGAAGAGATGCACAGGGTGTTACGAATTCGATGCTCACTATGAGCTGGTACAGAACTATACAGGGTGTTTCATTGGTAAATGAACATACCTACGACAACCTGAGCTAGAGCTATCCTAGGCGAGTCCAAAAAATCGATATAATATGATAGGTCTATCAATTCCATAACGAGTTTATGCAACCAACAATTTCAATTCCTCATAACCTTTTGACAAACCAGCATAGTCGGTTGATATTTGGAACGTATGATTCACTTTCACAGGTCGACCGATTTACATTTAAATTTCCAGAAAAATTCCAGGTCGTATTTGAAAATTATGGGACTTCTTCCGAGCGGAGATTCAACACCCTGTATATTAAAAATTTTGGGATTTGATTGAGATATTTGAAAGAGCAGAATATTTTCATGGGGTTCAGTAGATTTCATTGTCCCGCCGTCATTTTGCTCGAGAGAAGTTCAGGGAAAGATCAATTGAATATTGAATTCCACTAAATT
>JARQZK010003379.1:0-12832 GCA_030704885.1 Cynegetis impunctata
TATGGAGAACGAAAATATTCAAACAATTTAAGACTATTCTTGCCGAGCTACGACAGATTTCAGTAGCACATTTCAGCGCAAGCTTTCAACCCCATTCTGCACCACATTTTCGGTTGGCAACATGCATGTTTCTACACTCATATATTGTCTGGAAACCAATAAAATTTAGCATGCTAAACTTCTGTTATAGTCTATCTAGTGAGAATTAGCGTGCAAGTCACAGAAATGCACAAATAACTACGCAATGCTGCTTACCCAAAAAAAATTCGAAACTGTCAAAATTCATATTTGTCGTAATAATTTTCTCAAAGAGTAGTTATATGGTGATAGTGACCGGATCATCCATTTCGACAAATATTCTGTGCATAACATATCAAATCGTATGTATCCCTCAAGAAAAATTAACATTCCGACTAATGAAAATAAGTTGAATTAATTGTTAAGTTGTAATTATTATGTTTCAAAATTTGCAATGTTGTCAGACCCTCCCAACCTACTTTCACGTTTGACAGTCGCCGAAATAACCTCTATATCCCATTTTTGTGGAAAATTGGGTCAGCTAATTAGATTAAAGATTATTTATTACAGATTGGATTGATTGGCCCGATACTTGGTGTAAATTAATAAACATTTTGAAACAATGGTTGAAAATAACAATTTACACATTTATTATAAAAAATAACGCATGACGCACGTTTCGGTGGAACTTCACCTTCTTCAGATGCTAATGGCAAACTTATGCCATTAGCATCTGAAGAAGGTGAAGTTCCACCGAAACGTGCGTCATGCGTTATTTTTTATAATAAATGTGTAAATTGTTATTTTTAACCATTGTTTCAATTTATTTATTACGTCTGGTAACACTGTTTTCGATCGACGTTATGTACAATTGATGACGTGAACATCAATTCTCGCTGGACAAACTATAGCTCTTATTCTCTATGGATTTATCCCAATTTTCTGCACCAATACTTCCCTGAATCCGGTTCATCAACATGTTGGGTCAAAATTGTCGTCACTTATAGGTTTGTACAGGCACAACTAAATGTGTTTGAAGGAACCGTTTACTATGTGTCAGAGGTGGCTGAATACACCCCAAAATATCCCATATTATGTCCCCATCCTGGCCGCATCAAACAGTCTAACTTTGATGTTTGAATATGGGGCTAGTTGGGAAATTCAAACGAGTATTCAACAGAACGTACATGTATTACTTACATAAAGGATGATTTATGATGGGCGATCGCTTCGGGCTTGATTGGATTTCTGGGAATTGAGAATGTTCTTGAGAACAACCGTGACAGTTTGAATATCTAGATAATTAAAAGAATATTTCTTGAGTTACACAAACAAACCATTTTCACTTTTGAAATTGTTGTTATGATATAAATTGATTTTTGAAGTTTATTGGAGTTTACTCCTTGAGAAACGATTTTCATATTTTATGAGGAGTAAAATCGAGCGTTTACTAAAAGTGAAATGTTACGTTCCTTAGCTCAACGTACTTCGCGTACCTTTCACTTCGAGATTATTAGTATGCCGCCGCGTATATAAGGGATACTGGCAACAGTTGATGCCTGTAAAGGTATTTATATCTAGTCATACTTATATTTGTGCACAATAAATAAAATTATCCAGTGATTGAAGTTAATACAATATTGAAAGATAAAAAAAACTGATTTGAATGACAATTAATAAAAAAGAAAAAGAATCTGAAAAACACTTCAATGCGTTTTATTTTATTATTATTATTATTATTATTATTTTTTTTTTATTGTTAATTATAGTGACTTCAACTACTATGGTTATTTCGTCACTAGTAAGAGCTCTACAAGTCAAACTTATCGCTAACAAAATACATATACTATATATAATTAAAAACAAAATTTGATATTAGAAGATTACCTATATAAAACAGTCTACAATTACGAAACATCGTTAGTACAGTACATCTAGTTAAAATAGTAATACTACATAATATATGAATAATATGAGAAAAAATATATAAACAAACAATACACAAACAAATAAAATAAATAAATAAAACATTGTCTGTATGATCACAACTTTGACAAAACGTTGATATCCCTAAGGAACGCAAGGACAGAAGAGATAGCTTCTCTATCTCCAAGGTTGCTTATAAGTAGTCTCTGGATACTATGCCTGGATCTTTCTTGGGAGTATGAAGGGCCTTCCAACAGTATATGGCGCACAGTGACGGAGACCCGGCAGTCATCACACGAAGGCGCCACTCGGCCACTGAGCAGATGCTGGTGAGTGAGGGGCTGTATGTCCGATGCGTAGCCTATGTACTTTGATAGTTTCCGCCCTTCTATGCGAAATGTCAAAATAAGGGACCAAAACAGTAGGCTTAATTTCCCTCAGCTGGGTATGGGACCGAGCCCATTCCTCCTGCCATATGTTCCAGACCCGACTCCTCAGATAAGCTTTCGCATCAGTGGACTTCATCAATACCACATCTGCAGTACCATCTAACGATGCCTGCCTCGCAGTAGCGTCCGCAAGTTCATTTCCTCGGATACCGACATGACTAGGTATCCAGAGGAAGGTGACTTGGCATCCCTGTTGTTTTAGGTGACTCAACTGGCCTTGAATATAATGTGTCAGAGGGTCTGTGGTGTAAAGTGCCGCCAAACCCTGCAAAGCACTTAAAGAGTCGCTGGCAATAATAACATTCAAGCCAAGATAACGCCTTGAGCAGTACAACAGTGATTGCCATATTGCATACTGCTCAGCGCAGTATACAGATGCTTGTCTGTTCAATATTTCTCCGTCTCCCCGACCACAAACGCGCATCCCACGCCGTTTTCCGATTTCGATCCATCTGTGTAAATTACTATATGTCCTCTATATTCGTCTATAATCAATAGAAATTTTTGACGATAGATAGCCGCAGGTATCGAGTCTTTGGCTGATCCTCCTATTCTTAAATCGACCATTATTTTGGGTAATCTCCAAGGAGGGTTATCACTCCTGCCTCTAAATCGTATGATAGATAGTTCTGCCCTACTCCGTTCCAGAAACTCTCCCAATCGAGCTCTTACTTTTTAATTTGTTATAAATAAATTTGTTTTAAAAAAACTTCCACAAAAAAGATGCTTGTGCATATGAAGTTTAGAAACATGAATTATGTGTAGATAAAAGACTCTTATTATTTATCAAATGAAGTAAGTAATACACTAGGCTTGATCACACTAAAATCAGTTTACTCAACATATGTTTGGGGCTATTAGCCCCTTATCAAAAGCTAAAGATGAAAATGTAATAATCTTTCAATTCGTAATACTGTTTTACTGAGTGGGGAAATACTAAAGTCTATTTGGTCATTAAACATGAATAAATTCCTTGAACTTGCAGATTTAATCTCTAAAGCCTCTAAAAGAAGCATCCAATTTCCTTTATTCAATGAATGTAGTATTTTTGGGTTATCCAAATTATTAATGGATTATTAATATAAATGGATTAAATGGATTAATATAGATATAATATAACTTTTCCAACCGCCGCCGTTTTTACGTAGACATTTCTTGTCTTTTCGTGATATGGATAATTTGCTCAACCTCTACAGCTTCTACAGATTGAGTAGAGTAATTTAGTACACGGATTGAGTTCATGCTGAAATACAATGAAAGAGTTTCAACTATTTTCCTCAACCGCGCTGCACTTCGTGGAGACTATTCCGTGGGTATTGCATCTCGAACTTCTTCAGTATCAGTACGCGATGCACTTCGCGAATTTTCTGTGTCATTATCCAACATATAGGTATACAAGTTTTTGAAACACTTAATTTTAACACATAATCAACACCCAAGAACAAAGTGGGACTCGAACCCACGATCCTCAGTATACAAAAGATAAATTTTACCGCTGGGATACCAAGGCCTCTAGACTTCTGAAATCATGATGAAATGTCGATGTTGGAACAGTTTATCAAAAACTATTCTTATTCTCATTGGATTATTAACAATAATACACAACACTTATTTTGATACTCTTCACTGTATGCGAATGTCACCAAAAACGAAATCATTCGGAGTTGTCCATAAAACTACTAGTATTCAGTATATTAACACAAAAAAAATTATAGTTCATAGTTTGGGGTTTTAACACTATGACTGCATTTTTGGGCATTATTCTGAATTTTTATCTCGTTTATTTATCAACATATTGTTTCAAATTTTTTTAAATTATATTAATAATTTTGTTTATTTCTTTCAGGTGAGTGATTGCCCTATTTATGGAATCTTGAGAGTTTAATTCACGTAAGTAAACAAATAAAAATAATGAAAAGAAGCTATTTTCATAATATCGTTGCTAATGTTCAAAAAGGATAGCGTGCGTTGGGACTGCAACGGAATGTGCAAATCAGTATTGACTTTTCTTATAGGCTAAATATAGTTATGAAGTATTTTACAATATTTCACTTTAATTTCATATTTCTTTCTCTTATAAAAAGTGGTGCACACAATTTTTATTTAGGTTGTTATTTGTCATTTTTCTAGTGAGGTTTCACTAATGGCGTCTATAGATTTCCGAAAATATCATAATGAACAGTGAACATTCGATAAGTTTTCCTTAAAATTTAATAGGCATTTTTGCCGTATTGGTACTTATTCAGCATGCTTACTGTAAGTCCACGAACTTAAAAGTTATTACAAAAATAGATTAATAGGTATGTATATATATATATATATATATATATATATATATATATATTATATATATATATATATATATATATATATATATTATATAAGAGGAGGATAGTCGCTGACTAGTGTAGAGATAACTATTTGTAGGGACTGCAAGTCCCTACAAATAGTTATCCTCTACACTAGTCAGCGACTATCCTCCTCTTATATTTATAGACATGGGTTTTACGAAGGTATAAGAACAACATTTGGAATAATAACAGTGAAGAAATATTTAAATCATGGTCAAATACGAAAATGAAATTAACAAAGAATACAACAGAAGATGTTTTTTACTTCAGTGCAGACTACGAGGCATTCTTCCTAAACACATAAGTTCTACAATAAGTCCAGTCCGACGTTTGCTACTTCGCCAGAATGCACATACTGACATTCCTGAACGAAATCACAGGTTAGGAGTACAACTTATTAGTATTGAAATTGCAACCAATGAAATTTTGATCAACAATTGGAAATTCTTTATAATATTGAAAAGAGACATTATTTCTTTTACAAATGAATTAATTTTTCAAAATTTTTATAGTAAAACAAATCATTCAATATAACAGATTATTTCATGAAATAAAAACAAGGAACATCAGAAAATTGAGTGAATTGAAAGAAAATGAAAATAAAATTAAATTTGAAAACAAATCCAAATTGGATAAAAAATTTATCAAATACAGTAATTCCTGAAGATATTTCACAATTTTTATCATTGGGTCCGAAATTCAGTATCGAACCAGTAATAAAAAAAGACATCCCTATAAAAAACATTTATGCAGATGTGGACTACATTACTTCTTCTATTAATGATAATAATAACAGAAACATCAACTATAGCTAGAGCTACTAATGTCATTACTAACCATTTACTCAATGTTGATTCTAATAAAAAAAATGATATTTTTCGTTATCCTTAACACAAAACAAAAAATTTTTTGAAAGAATAACCAAATTTGAATCTTACTCAGTCAGATAAAGGTAATGTTACTGTTATTATGGAAAAACAACAATATCTAGATTTATCTAATGATATTATTAATAACAGTACTTCCTACATTGAGCTCAAGAATGATCCAACAGCACATACAAAGTAATATAATAATTTGATAAAAATTCTGAATGATAAGAATCAAATAGATGCATTGTTAAAAAAAAGCTTACTAGCTATAATGGTATTTCTCCAAAATTTTACTCCTTACCAAAAATTCACAAACCAATTTTGTCAATGAGACCCATAATAGCTTGCATAGGTTCTCCTACAGAACAAATTGCTTCATTTTTAACGATTATTTTATCTAATGCATATGATTCAGATACATTTACTCTATCAAAGATTCCTTTGAATTTTCAGAAAAATTAATAAAATCAAATTACAGATAATTACGTTTTGGCCAGTTTGGATGTTGTCTCTCTTTTCAGTAATGTTTATCTTGATATTTGCCTTAGGGCAATAGAATGAAAATTGGGACCGTATCAGTAGACAAATTGCACCATTGAAAAACATTACTTTTCCAACCTGATAAAATTTCTCTTTTGAAAATAACTATTTTTCATTCGATGGAAAATATTTCAGACAAACTTTTGGAACTCCAATGGGATCTTCATCTCACCTATTCTTGCAGCTTATGTTATGGATGAATTGCTAAGACACAGTGATTCCATTACTCTCTTTTAATTTATTTTTCATCAAAAAATATGTGGATGATATAATTTAGCTTTACCTAATAATGTATAAACAGAAATTTTTAGATACTTTCAATAGTTACGACCCATTCTTTCAATTCACAATCGAAACAGAAGACTCAGATCTTTCAGTACCTTTTCTTGATACAAAACTTATACGATCGGTAGATAAATTAATATTGATTGATTGTATAGAAAAGCATGCAGTTCAGGAAGGTATTTGAATTTCTTTCTATCACAATTTTCGATGAAGTGAATTTGTTAAAACAAATGAAGAACAGAGTACTCAAAATTTCTGATATATCTTTTCATAACAAAATTTGAATAAACTTCAAGAACTTTTTCATACAAAATTCCTACCCACCCATCTTTAGTCAGAAAATTTATTTAGCACATCCTTATCAGAAAATGAATTATAGGACAAAATAACATTTCTCATAATGAAACTTGTTACAGATATGAGTCAAGTTTCAATTTTTTATGCCTCGTTACCTTATATAAAAGAAATAACACCTAACTGACCAGAATTTTCAATCTTTTGAAAACATCAAAATTGCAAATAGAACAGTTATTTCAATGAGACAAATATATTCGAAAGTAAAAGACAAAATTCCTATTTTATCACTCACAAATGTTGTTTATAATATCCTCTGTCTTGATTGTGATAAGATTATATTGGCCAAACAAAAAGATTATTAAAGACAGAATCACTTCTCATAAGAGTGATAGTGATTACACCCTGAGGATGTGCTTTAGCCAAACATGTCAATGATTGTGACCACCAGATGAACTACCTTTCAAACACTGTTTCTGCAAGAGAATCACATCTTTCAAAAAGATCTTTTTTAGAAATGGCCTTTATTTATCAAGACAATAAATCCATAAATAAAAAAACGATATAAGCCATTTGGAGTGAAATTTATTCTTTTTTACTTTCACTTGATATAAATAACACAAAATCGAATTAATTTAACGTAACGAAATAATGTCAAACTTCAATTTGAAAATTTAAAAAAAAAAAAAAAAAATAGTGAATCCGATTATTAATTACTTTAATTAATTTAATTATAACTTCAAAAATATATCAACTATTATAATATTTTAACAAATAGCATCATTTCAATGTTTCTTATATCGTATTATCACATCTATGTATCATTCATCATGATAGATTCTCCCTGACGATGGAATAAACGATTCCGAAGCTTGGAAAAACTTCAAAGAGTTTCCTTTTACATTGCTGCAGTCCCTACAAATAGTTATCCTATATATATATATATATATATATGAATATATATATATATATATATATATATATATATATATTTATATATTTATATATATATATATAATATATATATATATATATATATATATGTAAGATATATATATATATATTATATAATATAATATATATAATTATTATATATATATATATTTATTTTTATTATATATAATATATTATATATATATATATATATATATATATCTATATATTTATTTAATATATTATTTTTATATATATATATGTGTGTGTGTATATATATGTATATAAGATGATATTTCCTTTGAACAAGGATTTTTATATAGAAAGTAGTAACAATTATCCCATAGATTTTGGTTTCAACGAATTCAAATGATTTTAAGTGTTTGTAATCCCCAAGCAAAAGAATCTTGTTTCGGTTTCTGGTGAAGTGTTCGTGGCTATTAGAATCCGATCTGTTCGCTATTTAGAATAAATTCATATTAAATTGACACAGAAATATCAGGAAGTCTAGATTGATATAAAATTCTAATTACTTCCACATTAATGTAAAATATTTTCGTTTTCAATAATAAATTGTTCTTGTAATCACCTCCCAGTTTGATTACAGATCCTCTAAGAGATCAAAAATTTTCTCTATTCTGACTATATACTCTGATCAGTTCAATATATTGGCATGATTGAATCGAAACGTCAATATAAGATATAACTTCAATAGGCGAAAATGTTTGGCACCGCATAATTTTCTCATATTCTCCGGCGCTTTCGCGATTCAGTTCAATCAATATTATCCGTGTTTGTTGCTTTCCACACAAACCCAGATGACAGGAACATTATCTGGAAGCATTCATATAATAGTGTCTCAAGAATATCCGTATTGTCTTGCAGACAATTTATGTAGTATTCCCACTACTGGAGATAAGACTACCTAATGGACTGACATTGTTACTGGAATTGAATCTGAAGAGCATTGACATTCTGGAATTCCATCATGGGGTTTTTCGGTTAAAGTGGATTTGATGCTCACGTCGAATTCATGCCACTTAACAATCCCTTTATACAGCTGCTATGGCCTAAATGAAATTTCGTTAATTTTACTAATAATTTATTTTCTATGATAAATAGATGTTGTCATGATCTTAGATATTTATATAGATATTAATTCGATATTTGAAGATCATGCAATTAAAATAGTTGATGTAACTCTCATGGATAGTATCGATGAACACGAAAATAATATAATTTCCATTCGAGGTTTAAATCACACATGAAACACATGAAAAGTAATAAGTAAAATACTTGTCTAAAAACCACAAACTGAAAAAACTTTTATACGACTAGTTTCGCCTTTCAGTTTGTGGTTTTTAGACAAGTATTTTACATATTACTTTTCATTTAAATATGAACTACCACAGAGTTGATTCATATATAATATATAATATATATATATATATATATATATTATATATATATAAATATAATATATAATATATATATATATATAATATATATATATATATAATATATATATATATATATATATATATATATATATTATATATATAATTCTTGATAATTATTATCAATAACAGGCTGGTTGAATTCTTAAAAACTCGATTTAAATTAATAAGTTGACGTTTTCACTAATGAATTCATAGATATTCAAAACTTTTGAAAAAAATTGAAAATTCTTTGACATTTATTGACTTGAAAAAATTGAATAGATAAGATTGATCTGTCTTGTTAAAAATTCTTTCGGATGTGGCTGTTCTTTATTATTTATTACGTGCTATTCAGTCTAATATTAACATTCAAAATTATTATCGTTAGAAGGTAAGGGAAACTACAGAAACCTTTACCTATGTAATGTTCGAAAATAATAATAATAGGGTACTATTTATTTAACAGAAAAGAAATTAGTCACGGGAAAATATTAAAAAAGTAGAGCAGAATTATCGGTATAGAACGTTTATATGGAAGCAGCCGTTGACACGTGTTTCGGACTCTTTGGTCCTCATCAGAACGGCGTAGCTAAGAATTGGATTGAAAATTTGGAGATGAAAATAGTTTAATAAATAAAATCCTCTGTTATGGAAGAAAATCACTTATTTGTGGTTTATTGTTTGAACTCTCCGGTATGGGAGATTTGGACAAACTTTGCCACGGAGGCGATTAATTCCATCCGAGAGATCTCAGAAAGAGTAAATTAATATTAAAAAAGAAAATTAGTTTTGGGAAAATATTAAACAAGTAAAGCAAAAATTATCGGTATAGTTCGTTTATATGGACCAAAGAGTCCGAAACACGTGTCAACGGCTGCTTCCATATAAACGTTCTATACCGATAATTCTGCTCTACTTTTTTAATATTTTCCCGTGACTAATTTCTTTTCTGTTAAATAAATAGTACCCTATTATTATTATTTTCGAACATTACATAGGTAAAGGTTTCTGTAGTTTCCCTTACCTTCTAACGATAACAATTTTGAATGTTAATATTAGACTGAATAGCACGTAATAATTAACAAAGAACAGCCACATCCGAAAGAATTTTTAACAAGACAGATCAATCTTATCTATTCAATTTTTTCAAGTCAATAAATTTCAAAGAATTTTCAATTTTTTTCAAAAGTTTTGAATAACTATGAATGTCATAGTGAAACGTCAACTTATTAATTAAATCGAGTGTTTTAAGATTCAACCAGCCTGTTATTGCTAATAATTATCAAGAGATTTAAAAATAAATCAACAGGCAACAACAATTCGAATAAATAATTTATATTATATATATATATATATATATATATTATAATATATATATATATATGTATATATATATATATAATTGTTAAGGTTAGACGACTGTCTGTCTAAGTTAAGGAGAGAAAATGCTTAATCAGGTATGCAGTCTTAGGGCTGACTAAAAAGAAAACTCTTGTTTCTGTTCAAGCTTTCGAATCTTTATTGGCTCTTCACCAGGAACTAAAAATGAGGTTGAATTCAACAGGTGGAAACAGTACAAATTTTTCGCCGAACATCAAAACGATATGATTACAACCAAACGTGTCACCAAATAAAATAAGAACATGAGATGGTGTAAAATAATAAAACAGTTCTCTCACACATAAGCTCTTGTATTCTAATATTTTACACCATCTCACGTGCTTATCTTATTTTGTGACACGTTCTGTTGTAATCATATCGTTTTGATGTTCGACGAAAAGTTAGTACTGTTTCCACCGGTTGAATTCAACCTCATTTTCAGTTCTTGATGAAGAGCCAATAAAGACTCGAAAGCTTGAACAGAAACAAGAGTTTTCTTTTTAGTCAGCCCTAAGACTGCATACCTGATTAAGCATTTACTCTCCTATATATATATATATATATATATATATATATATATATATATATATATATATATATATATATATATATATATACATATTTTCTTCAAATTTTACTGACCACTTTTATTATATAGTAGGAGTATAGTTTTACTACGTTAGGGCCACAAATACAGTCAATTTTAATATAATCTTTTACTTCTAAATATCACAAATTAAAATTTGTGATATAATATATATAAATATATATATATATATATATATGAAATATATATATATATATATATATATATATATATTATATTATATTATTATATATATATCTATATAATCTCTTGATAATTATTAGCAATAACAGGCTGGTTGAATCTTAAAAAACTCGATTTTATTAAAGAGTTGACGTTTTACTTCGATATTCTTAATTGAAATTTCTTTGACATTTATTGATGTGAAAAAATAAGGCTGCTTTGTCTTGCTAGTTATTTATTATATACTATTCAGTCTAATATTAACATTCAAAAATGTTATGATTAGAAGGTAAGGGAAACCAAAGAAACCTTTACCTACGTAATGTTTGACAATAAAAATAATAGGGTATTATTTATCTAACAACAAAGAAATGAGTCATGGGAAAACATTAAAGATGTGGAGTAAAATTATCGGTATAGTACGTTTATATGGAAGCAGCCGTTGACACGTGTTTCGGACTCTTTGGTCCTCATCAGAACGGCGTAGCAAAGCATTGGATTGAAAATTTGAAGATGAAAATAGTACAACAAACAAAATCCTCTGATACGGAATAAATGTTGTACTATTTTCATCTTCAAATTTTCGACTCGATTTTATTAAAAAGTTGACATTTCACTACGATATTCGTAATTGAAATTTCTTTGACATTTATTGATTTGAAAAAAATTTTTTTAATATTAGACTGAATAGCATATAATAAATAATTATCAAGACAAAGCAGCCTTGTCTTTTCAAAAATTTTTTCAAATCAATAAATGTCAAAGAAATTTCAATTACGAATATCGTAGTGAAATGTCAACTTTTTAATAAAATCGAGTTTTTTAAGATTCAACCAGCCTGTTATTGCTAGTAATTATCAAGAGATTATATATATATATACTATATTATATATATATATATATATATATATATATATATTATTATATATATATATATATATATATATATATAAATATATATGTTTATATGTCAGACATGAAAAACTTTTCGAAAATCGTGGTCTCGTAGGTCTTTAACGGATATAAAAACTACTACCGCACCTCACTGCTTTCCTTCGATACACTGCAATAGTCTAGTGCTTTGCAAACGGCGTGTGCAAGAAAGTACCTCTTTCGAAGGGAATTTTCCCTAAGTAAATTCTCATTTTCTGACTCTGTCAAACAAATAAACATTTAACAAACTGTTTATAAGGAACTTCTTATTTTTGGATTCACTTTTTTTCCTTTATCCTTTATAATCCTTTCGGAACCGACATTAAACTATGTCTATAGATTAATAAAAAATCTAACCATCCGAATTTAAAATTTCATTATTTCATTTCATACACCTTTCATTTTACTGATAGACCTCATCACGAATTTATGGTTTCATTAGGGAACGTTTTGTTGTGTTTCCCTTCACAAACTGAAAGAAGAGTTCGTGCGAAGCAACATTGCAGAATAATAAGGCACTAGTCTACATAGACAGTTGGACTCATAACTAAATCATGCAATATTCTCGAAGCTTACGTAGCCGAAACTAGACATATCTTGTTATTCAGATATGATGAATAGTTTCTGTATTCATAGACATTTT
>JARQZK010003380.1:0-5000 GCA_030704885.1 Cynegetis impunctata
TTTTTATTACGTATCAAATTCTAAAAATCTACTTATTCTATTGATTTTTTTTGCAAATTCGAACCTGCCTTCCTTCTATTTAGATCACCAACTTTGAACCCCACATTGCACCCTTTATCAGGTAAACAAGATTTACTTCGTCCCTTGTTGCTCAACCCCTGACAGATTCGTATCAAAACCAACCCCATCCAAAATGACATGAGAAACTATCTAACTACCAACTTTTCAAACCTATTGCAAAAATGAGCCATGTATCGCGTAAACGAGAATTATTTTCTACCTTTGTGGAATTCAACTTCCAATCAACCACCAAAACCAGTAAATCCAAAATATCATTCGAAACTACCTACTCACAAGGTTTCAACCCTATTGCTCCAAAATAGCGCCCTTTATCGTGTAAACAAGATATATTATTTATTATTATCTAACCCCCCAACCAATTCGCACTAAAAGCCATCACATTCAAGATATCATACGAAACTATCTACCTATATACATACGAACATTATATATATATATATATAATATATATATATATATATATATATATATATATAAATATATATATATATATATATATATTATTTATATATATATATATATATATATATATATATATATATATATATATATAGAGAGAGAGAGAGAGAGAGAGAGAGAGAGAAAGAGAGACTTTTGAAATTGGGTTTTTGATGCCAAGCATCCTGAAATGTCATGAAACGAAAAACTATCTTGGGCCTAGGTCCAACTTTGCTAATCGCACCCATTTCAATAAGCAGGTTTTCAAAGTGAAAACCTGCTAACAAGCGATAATTGAATAATGCATAAGAAAAATAATGGTGGATGAAGTTAGCTAAAAATGTATGCAACGACAGGGCTAAGTCAGGAAAACGGCATAATTAAATGTAAGATTAGTAGTAAAAGTTTATTAGGACAAATTTGAGCCCTTTTCAACATAGGTATCACATTATGTATGATTGTTTATTAAATAATAATCTCTTGTTTTGTTTATTATTAACGAAAACACGATTAAAACAATAAAAACGGTATTTTAGCAACTTTCCGGTACTTTGCGCAACATATTTGTGACTTTTAGGTAAAAATGGTCACTTGGGTGTTACGTAACGTTTATAGGGGGGTAGAGGGGTTCATGAAAACGTTACGGAGCGTTACATAGTGGGGCGGGGGGGTCAAAAATCTTCAAAAATGGTGACTGAGCTAAAATAGACCTCTTTAAATGCAAGAGATGTTATTCGCTATACGAACAGATGTTGCAGATCCGTCTCAATGAGGAAATGAATTTTTTTTCAATGCCTTCATCGAATTAATTCATATTCAAAAAGATGACGAAAAAATAATGAATTATTATTATACTTTCTGATTAAACAACGTCGTCTTTATTTATGATTCATCTATATTATTTCATGTCGTTATTGCCTTATATTTAATTATTCAGTATATATTTTTTCTATCGTGGACGAACAACGTTACAATTTTAACTTATAATACAAGGTGTTATAAAAAAATATTGATTTTAATTCACATAAAGTGAGAAAGGAAAATTATTCAATAATTTAAAAATTATCAAACTATTTTCCAAGGGAGCTAGTTATATGTATTCCGCGACGAAAAATGTACATTCATAATGCAACAATGAATTATAGAAAACGTCGTCACCCCGACTCAAATAACTATTTATGATATTAGTGTTAAAAGTAATACCTAGGGGAGACCGGGGCTAGTTGTTGCAGGGGCAGGTTGTTACAACCGATTTTTTCGGTCATCTGCGGGCGTAACCGCTATTCTCTAAATGTATATCAGTCGCCAGGAAGATAGTTTATGATCACCAAGCTAGTTAGTTGAGTACGTTAGGTACGCTGGCTAGTATTTGGGAGGTCTCGGGTTCAAACCCCGGGGCCGACTGGTCTGCCATGAGTTTTTTTCAGAGGTTTCCTCATGGTAATGTAAGTCTCTGCTTGCAAACTTATAAGGCGAATGCTGGGCCAGTATTAATCCTCTGAACCCTACCCACACTTCCTATGTTACATAAATATCCCGTCTCACCTATCCTTAATGCACTTGTACATACAGGTGTATCCTCTGATCTGGCTGAAGGAGTTAATCCCAAACTCAAGCTGCCCGCCTCCCTGACACATACTTCAGGGAGGAGTGAAACACGTGTATTTCCTTTCCTTCCTTTTTAGTTTATGATCAGTTGTTATATGGCCGTCCTGAGTTGGGTATTGTGATAGTTGGAGCCAAATTTATGATTTTGTCGTGCTTTTGTAAGATTTCAATTTCTCAGGTAAGTTTGTTTATCTTCATTATTAAATGTAGCAATTTTATAAAATTTGGTAGATGTAATCAACAGAGTATAAGCTTTCATTGTATGTATAATTCAGTTATATAGTTTTAACAGTAAAAGATTTTTCAATGAGTTGGTAAAAACATGTGCCTCGGGGTAAGTTGATACAACGTACATGGGGCAGGTTGTTACGATGTAACAACTTACCCCATTCAACTTTTTCAGGTGTTATGCAGGTAGGTTTCTTTGGTTTTAGCCCTAAGAAACATAGTTCATAACTAATATATGAATTAAAATCAATTTCATGGTATTGTTTTTGATTTCAGCGTTAATATGAGAAACTACAAAAGAAAAACACAACGAGGAAACATTCATCAGGATGTGTATGTAATACTGGAAGATAGCAGCGATGTACAACCAATCGTTTATTTTAGTCCGCCCACTCCTAAAGCCGCAGAGAGAAAAAATATAGAAAAAGGAGGACGTAAGTAAAGAAAAACAACAATTTGGACACACCAAACAATAAGGGACTTGAGCTTGAGGAAGAACAGCGAAGAACTGAAAAATCAAGGAAGGATGCACAAGCACAAGCAAAAAAAGATATATTTCAAAAAACTAGGACACTGGTTAAATAAAAAAAAGGTTGCTCTCCAAGATAGGTCATCTACTGAAAGCGACTCCGAAAACGAGGAAACGTTCTGTTCATTTTGTGGAGGATCTTTCGGAAATTCTCGACCAAAAGAACAATGGGTACAGTCTACTAGGTGTATTAACTGGGCTCACTCAGATTGTACTGACGGTAGTCCAGTTTTCGTCTGCATCAATTTTAATTCAAATGACTAACTGGCCTGAAGGTATATAATCCATGTATTGAATGTAAAGTATTGTGTAACAATTTACGCCAACTTAGTAACAACTTACCCCAAAACGGGGTAAGTTTTAACATCGTGCAATATGCCAAAAAACAATTATTTTTTAGGTTTCAATTTTATATTAGAATTAATTGTTCCATTCATAATAAACACAAAAATGTAACAAATAAAGGGCTACAAAAATTATATCTGTTACTTTTATCATGTAGTAGTAGGACAAGTTCAAATCAAAATTGTAACAACTAGCCCCGGTCTCCCCTACTTTATTGTATAAGTGGAGAGCAGCGCAGCGAGTGGAGCAACTCCACGAACAAAATAAAGTCACTTTTAACAAAAATATCATACATTATTATTTGTACACCAATTCGATTTTGGTAACAAAAAAACTAATTATTTTTCAACAAGCATCGCGTATGTTGGGGGTTGTGGTAACCATTGTAATTAATAAGTGACAAAAACAGTTCATAAACAGTTTAAAAAATGTCACTCGATAAAAATACTTATCCAAAGAAAAGTGATGATTTGTTACCAATGGACATTGAAGAGGTTGCAAAAAGAGCCACACTAGAAATGCTGCCAAATAAGTCGCGCCAGCAGTACGAAATTTCATATACCTACTAATTTTCTCGCATGGTGTAGATTGAAAATAAAGAACGAAACTTCAGTGGAACTGTCTTTGAAAATGTTCGGTTACAGAGATTTTCAACACGAGTATTAAAAATATTTCTAACACTATACATTATAAACGTACAATTTTAAAACTCAAAGAAGGCATTAAAAAAGTCACTTTTAATGGCTGGTGTACAAAAAAGCTTATTTGACTCGGGATGAATTAACATATTCGCCTTCCACCAAAGATATTGGAAACCAACAATTCACCGTTTAGATCAAAAATGCAGAATTTTGTCGCGAAAACAAATACTTCCTGACAAAAATGTCTACTCTGCAAACGTAGGGTGTCCTGACGTTTTTAATAATTCACTGTTGCATTTTGAATGCAGATTTCGTGACGCGGAATACAAATTACCAGCTCCCTTGGAAAATTGTTTGATAATAATTGAAGAATTTTTCTTGTTCACTCTATGTGATATAGGTATCAAACTGACTATGGTCAACTTGTATATTGTAAACGCGGCACATCTGAAACGCGCGAGGGATATGTCAATCGATTTCCTGGTTTCTAGGAATTATGTCACTATGGAACGTTTCTCGGGACCAGACAGCACATCCCACGTGCGAGAATTTGACTAAAACAGTGATTTCGCGACAGTGGCGTAGCGTGCCTTGGAGGGGCCCTATATCAAAATTAGTTGCGGGGGCCCAAATTAAGGATTTCTCACAATGAAAAAAAGAAAAATGCTTACGTTAAATTAAAATAAATGTTTATTGATCATAAGTAATCAATTCCTTCTAGAAATTGAGATAGGAAACAATTCAAATTATATATATACTTTTCTTGCTTTTTTTTCGACAAATTGATTTATTAAATCATCTATAACTGAAGACGATTTCAATGTTTCTAATATTTCTGCCTCTACAGACAATAGTGACAAGCCTGATAGCCGTTCCTGTCCCATCGAAGTCCTTAGGTAATTTTTTATAAGTTTCAATTTCGAAAAACTTTCAGCTGTTGTGGTTGTAACTGGTAAGGTCAAGAATAGAAACCATGCTGTTATTACCTCCGGGAAACTGGATTCAAGGCTATTGAATTTCATCAGCAATAATTCCATGAGTTCCTTAATGGAATTAATTTTTTGAATTTCAGATTTTGAGCATGTTTTCAGAGCAATAAATTGTTCATGAAGATTAACTGAGATGTCTTA
>JARQZK010003380.1:7500-12794 GCA_030704885.1 Cynegetis impunctata
ACCTATACCTAACTAGTCAAGTTTCGGACTTATGAGCACTTATTTGTGAAAATATTCCTTGAACATGGTATCCCCTTGGTATTTGCTAAGCATGTCATGATTACCTACTATTTGACAGTAATGTTGTGACAATCTACTACTAATATCGAAACTTTCATCACTTCAGAAGTTGGAAATACCTTCAGAAACGATGGAAAAAATTTATTCAAATGAACTTCTTATGAATTTGTTTATTATTTTTGGACAGTGTGATAATATTATCAGCAGGGCATAGAAAGTTCAATGAAATGTATCCGAATCTACCGCCAATGAACCTCAAGAAATTTATACGAATGATACCCGGATTCTTTTGTGAAATGAGGATTTTTACTGCACCAAAAATGACAATTTTTTCTATTGAAAATCCCTTCTTTTGAAAATTTTGATTCATCAGTCCAAATTATTTTATTTAAAAAAAATGGATCTTTTTGAATGCGTACCAACATCATTTCACAAAATTCAACTCTCTGTTGAGGGTATTGAGGCTTCATTGCTTTAATTTTGGTGAATTTGTAATCATGCATGTTATGTCTTTGCAAGATTCTTTGAACAGATGAATATTTTAAGCCAAAATCTTCTTCAGCACTTCTTATGCGTGAAAATATGATAGGACATTAATTTGGTTGTCTTCGGAAGTTACGGGCCGATGTACATTTCTTAGTGCTTTTAAAGTTGATCCAAACACTTTGAAATTGTTCTGAATTCGTATAAATTTCTTGAGGTTCATTGGCGGTAGATTTGGATACATTTCATTGAACTTTCTACATGTCCTGCTGATAATTTTATCACACTGTCCAAAAATAATAAACAAATTCATAAGAACTTTATTTGAATAAATTATTTCCATCGTTTCTGAAGGTATTTCCAACTTCTGAAGTGATGAAAGTTTCGATATTATTTGTAGATTGTCACAACGTTACTGTCAAATGGTAGGTAATCATGACATGCTTAGCAAATACCAAGGGGATACCATGTTCAAGGAACATTTTCACAAATAAGTGCTCATAAGTCCGAAACTTGACTAGTTAGGTATAGGTATAATATACATAGATAAAAAGGAAATTCAAGCAGCTTTCCGAATTTGTAATAATATAGAGGGTATTCCATTTGAAATAACCAACTTATAGTCACTTTTTCAAGCTAACGAAATAACTGTATTTTTTGACCACCCTATATTGAAATAACGAAAATTAGGCTAAAGTGTAGGAAGCCCCTAGGTATTAACAAACTTAAACCGAAATTTCGATATCATTGTATTTCTAAGCTCAAAGATATCAGAGTTTTTAGAGGTCTTGATTTCCGACGAAAAAAAACGAAAATAATTTTTATTTCGAAAACGGTGAGAGATAGGTATAGGGAAATATTATGAAAAGTTGTTAGGAAATTGTAGGAGATTCTAATAATAATATAATATACAGGTGGTTCCATTTGAAAAATCAATGTTGATTCTACTTTCTTATAGAAGTAGCAACACCGCATTACTGAAAATATTTTAGTTGGGTAGAGAATGTCCGATTATGCCCACCATTGAATTTTCAAAGTGATCCGTTGTGTGGTTCACCAGAAATGTCTAATGTGCCATCCACTATGAATCACTCTGTATATATATATATATTTATATAAATATATATGCCTATATATATATATATATATATATATATATATATATATATATATATATTGAATTTTTCTACATGAAAATTACGATGATTTTGAAAATGTTAAGTGAAAATTAGACCAGCTTCTACGAAGGTTTTCAGAGTCGTCCACCAAATTATTGATGTTTTCGATAGGCACTAGAAAATTATTTTCGATGAAAACTGTTGAATCATATTGATGCCCAGCAACTTGATATTTCAAATGATAATACAATATAGGGAGTTTACAATTATAAAAAACATGAAGTAACAGATAGGTTGGCCACAAAAGAAGTTCACATTTAATATCTTCAATATGGATAAAAACGAAATATTCGACGCAGACATGAAATGATTAAAGTTTAATAACTACTTCGAAATATCTCAATCATAAATTTCAATTACAAACCCCAATTTGTGGTTTATATCAATTAGTCCAGAATAATAGAGCTGCGAATTAATGTAGCTTCATATAAATCCCAGTAAATCAACAATAAAATTGATTTTCGACTGTGAGTAACATAAGCCAGAAAAGGTACTCATGGGAATTATGAGGGTAATTGAGTCTGAAAGAACATAACTTCAGATATTTTTCCAAGAAATGACAATATTATTATTGAAGTTAAAAGAAGGTTGGAATAAAAACGTGAAAATATTACAACCTGATATACACAGCAGTTAATAAAGTTGACTGAAATAATGTTTCAATCCAGTTGAAAGAAAACTATGGATAATTCCTTTGGCCTTCTTTTAGACTCTGTTGGCATCTACTTATTTTCGAAACTCTACGTACGAATGATTTACCACTCTGTACTGAAGTTTTCTGGGGCAAAGGTAAATTAAGTCCCGTCTACCTGAATTAAGAAATTTAGATGGTCCAATTGAGTCCCGGGTCACTTAAATCTTTCTAATCCTTCTAATCCTCCTGATATGCATATTTCGGGAATTCCTAATTACTTTTTAAATCTCTATACCAAATAATATTTTTATTACCTATGAACGAAGGATTTCATTGGTTAGACATCTATGGATATCATATATAAAAGGGTTTTCTACAAAATGTTTAATATAGTTTGTTTAATTTGTACCTACCTATTCGGTGTTAGTTAGTTTGTCAAAATGAGTTCTGTGAGAGTTGTACTAAGTGAAAGAGAGAAAGTGGGTAAATATTTAACGTACTGCTTTGCAATGCCATTTCTCAACCCAGAAGATGTAGGAGATTGTTTTGTTGAAGATTTATCTTCAATACAACCACAGAATTCTAAAGTTGTGGAATTTGCGGACTATCTGTTCGATAATTATATTTCAGAATCGGCTAGGTTTCCACCAGAAATATGGGCGGAGAAGACGAGCAGTTTACAACGGACGACGAATGCATGCGAGAGCTTTCATGCAAGGTTTAAATCTTTATTTTATTTCGCCCATCCACATATATTCCAATATTTAACAGTGTTAATAGATTTTCAAAGTGACACTTATATAAAAATTAGAAGCATTCAAAAAAATATAAAAAAAGTTTATTCTTCACACACTCTCAAAAATAAAAATTTTCTAAATGAACAAATTTTAAAATTAAATTGTAACTCAATATCAAAATTTGAATTTCTTAAAATTGTAGGAGAAAAATTTAGAATGATTAAATAAACGAATATTTAGCATGTTATTAGGTATAGGTATATTATTGTAAATATTTGTAAATTGTATAAAATTATATGATATAATATAAATTTTAGTTTTAATATTCTACGAACCCCTACTGTGCAAGCTCAGGTAGGCCCGGGACTCAATTTACCTAACTCCGGGACTCAGTTCGGCTGTCATTAAGACGGATTATAAATTTTGGGACTCAATTAGGCATCTCCGGTTTTCTGAAGTGTTTAAGTAAGTAAGTATTAGAAATAAACAAGGTAAATGAAGATAAGTAAGTAAGTAAAAGAAGTAAGTTGAAGAGTATATAAGTGAGCTAGTAAATAGATAGAAAGATAGATAGATAGATAGATATAGTTTATTTGATCAAATACAATACATGTGTAGATCTTGTCAAATTTAAATACAATTAATTAGTTCTTCGAAATTTCTTTCTTCTAAGTACTCATTTATACTGTAATATGCTTTGCTTACTAAAAATTTTTTTAATGTGGATTTCTGTGATTGTCTTGATTTAGTTTTAATTTTTTCAGGTAAACGATCAAATTTTCAATATACGGTATGTCAACATTTTTTTGGAGGAGGGTATAATTCGCGCTTCTCCTCTAAAAGATATGTTTTCCCTCTGGTGTAATGATCATGTTCCAGCCTTATTTTGCTTAATTCTCTAAAAATTATCCATCACAAATACACGACTCATATATGTACAATCCATATAATGTATAACATTCCTTACTTTTAAATATTGGTCCTACATGATTCTCTCTGGTCATTTTAAAAACAGCTCTTATGCATTTTTTTTGCAATGTAAATATTCTATCAGACATCAGGAGACCCGGCCCAGAATATGAGACCATATCTGATTTTTGATTGTACATATGAATGATAAGTTAGTCAGAGCGGCTTCCAATCCCACCGTGTTGCTAATCAATCTAATAGCATAACACTGTCTTGCGATACTAGGTGCAATTTTTCCAATATGCGGCCTTCCAGTTCAGCTTTTGATCAATATGTTCCTAAAAAAATGATAAACTGTCAACTTCACCAATTGTGTGCTCTGATAATTGAGGCTTATATTTTCCTTATTTTTCCCTGAATACTAATTAATTTGGTCTTCTCAATATTTAGTACTAAGTTGTTAATGTCGTACCACTCAATCAATTTTCCCAATCCATCTTGTAATATCTGTTCACAGTCACTTTCATTATCTGCTTTACAAATTAGCGAAGTTATCATCTGCAAACATTACTATTTGGCTTTGTGTTAATTGGACGAGGTCATTCGTGTATATTATGTAAAGTAGAGGTCCCAAAATGGAACCTTGTGGCGACACCCACCTCAACTCGGCCAAATTCAGATGTCATCATATGTCCATCCTTTCCTCTGCTCATTATTATTTGAGTTCTGCCAAATCAAATAAGAATCGCATTAGTTTCAACGCAATACCTCTTATGCCGTTTCCTTTGCCAATTTCGCCAGTAAGATTTCATGAACGACCCTATAATAGCTTTGATAGATCTAGGCAAAGGGCTGCCGTGAATTTGATTTCGATTAGGGATTTTAAGTGATGTTGATGAGGGCTTGATAGATTGCATTAATAGTTGACTTTTTTTTTTTAAATCCGTATTGATGTTCGACAATTACTCGATTTTTGTCAAAAAAAATCGATCATCTTGTCAAATATTATACGCCACAGGTTATAGTTTACTGAAATTTGTCTTATCTCCTTTTTTATATATTGGCTTTACAATGCTTCTTTTAGTTTTTGTGTGGACTTACCCAGATTGATAATATCTGGTTTATGATATGTGTTAATGGAGTAACCAATACTGATGCACAACTCTTCAAAATATTAACTGGTATCTCATCACTTCCAACAGATTTTTTATTTTTTTAATTTAGCGAAATATCCATATACTTCAGTTCCACAAACTGGATTTAAGAATATTACTTTGTTTTGATGCAGGGGTC
>JARQZK010003381.1:5000-12731 GCA_030704885.1 Cynegetis impunctata
TGGGATTGTTCTTGATGCACCCCGAAACTCTTCTACATGAAGTTAGAGGATTGACAATTTGAAGAGGATTAAGATGATGCTTAGCAAATGTATTAATGTCTTTTTGCGGTATAAACCATCCATTTGTATGTAATGATTTCTGGTGTTTTTGGTTTTTGAGGTTTACCACTTTCTGCAGATTGAGTAAGAGGGATGCAATTCAGTACGTGGATTGAGCTGTTGTTGGAAAAGTTCACAGTAGACGGTTCAATTCATTTCTTCTTGCTGCTGCTATTGTTATGTTGAAATTTCGATCGTTTTTGAGGATTTTTGAGCATTGAGCATTTCTACAGCCACTCTAATTCCACGTGGGGGTTCCAAATGTTTCCTCTTCTCCCGCAATTTTTATGTAGAAATTTCATGCGGTTTTGTAGGTTTGCATATCTTCAGTCGCGATAAATTGACTCAGGGGTTTAAGAATTTGTAATTAAAATAGAAACAAAATGACAGTAAAATACGACTTTAGTGACGGAGCTCAAATGTTCACTGGTTTATCTTTACGATAATATTAAATACGAAATTTTTTAGAACTAATTAACTTTTTATATATGTAATTTCAGCAACCACGAAATATGCAGAAAGTTCAGTAAAATATTCATTCATCATATATCTAAATATGGCAGTATTGAATTCTCAATAACATTCCAATATGAAAAGGAGAGGAATTTAAACAAATTGTATGTACTTGAAGATATGATGTAGATCCTTAATTTTACAATATGGTGTATGGAATTTTTAGATTTTCATTACATTTAGTGTATAAACTAATGTTTGTTTTAAGAATGAGTAATAGGTATAAGTAAAATTATTTTTACCTAAAGTTTTCATTATACCAATCATGATATTTTGTGTCGTCATTCTGTAATCCATAAAGAATAACTCATAGTAAGATATTTATTGTATTTTTGTTGTTGATCTGTCTCATTGCTGACTATTTAGCTCTTTGCCTTTTTGATGTCATTCTTCCTAGCAATCAGAAAATCGTTATCTGAGATTATTAAATTTTAGAGTTATTCTCTATCCACGCATAGACTTTTGTTGTTCTAGTCCAGTGGTTTCCAACCTTTTGTGGCCCATTTCTACTTTTTGCAGGTTGACACCGATCGGCACGTTTTCATTTTCATTGTCTGCCTAATTTTAATTTGAAGTAATGTGTGAATAATATAGCAGTTTCATTATTTCAAATAATTTTATTACAATATATAAAAACAGCTAAAGCAGTTTAATCTAGTCACTCTTAATAAAATTGAAAAGAAATTGAGATTTTCACAACTTTTTCTTAAACAAAGAAATGAAATAGTTTACTAAGATCTTTGACGTTCGTTTAAAGAACGGGGTTACATTTTTTCATCTTGAAATTGGAATCTGGAAAAATTAAGAAAGTTGACAGTTGAAAGAATGAATGAAAGTTTTAAAACTTTTTTATTGTTTCATTTTTTCCGGTAACTTCTACTATACAGGTTCAACTGTTCAGTACTATTCTAATTTTTCACCTTTTGAATACGCATCGTTCTCCACTTATTTATTGCCGTCCTGATAACCCTAATCACTCACTTGGGGGCAATTGCCCCCAAGCAGTCCCGGATTTATCAGCAGGCTGAGTAGGCTGGAGCCTAGGGCGGCAGATTTTAGAGGCGGCAAATTTGGTGCCAAAATTTTTAACTTCCAGCTAAAACAATAAAAAAAATTCCAAAATTGGAAAGTTATTTTCATCCCTATTTCCGAAAATCGAAGTTTTGATGTACCTACTAGGAAGCTATTATGACCATTTTTACGATAATATATTTTATAACTTTAGAACAGGTCAACCAGTCGCAATGCAGCGGCATTCTCTGGAATACCTCTTAGACTACCAAACCGATCAATTTCATCGAACTGCATGGATTGATCCAATGAACATAAAAATTGGTTGATCCATTCGGGAGATATCGTCGAAAAAATTTTCGAAAAATCTGAAAAACGGACGACTCTGTAACTCGCCGCTATTTTTGAGCTAATAGCAAGTTAATTTTTGAGCTCAAAAATGTGAATTTTATTACTTTTTTTGAGCTCTGTTTGGGTGAGAGAAGCTTTTCTTGCTTAAAACGGGTGAAAAATTGTCTAAGATCTACCTTAAGCCTAGAAAAGCTAAACGCCCTATCATTTTTGTGCATAGAGCCAAAACTGAAGACCAAGATTTCATATTATGACGATATAATTTACAATTTTGCGAATGAAAAATCGCAAAAGGTATTGTAAAGTTAATAAATTGAAATTTATCGTCATCATCAACCGGATTGTTACCAGATAATTGAAAATAATGTTTTTAAACTGTAAGTAAACGCAATAACAATTATTTAATTACGTTCATCGAATGTAAATTATTGTGTTAGTAGTCTCAACGTATACCTCACCCTGCTTTATTAATAGTACTAGTACATGATTGAGCCTTTATTATCTCAGAAATAAGCCCAAAAAATTAGCAATCTTACCTAAATCGTTGGGTAATAAAACTAGGACTAGGATTTGTCTAGGAACTGACACATTGATCCCCTAGTTCTCAGTCATAAAGCTACAATTTAATTGACAAAAAAAATTAAATTAATATGATTGTGAACTAGAGTATCGAATTGTGAAGGTCGGTAGGGGCGGCAAAATTTGAATAGACTACTAGCGCAAAATATCTAAATCCGCCACTGCCCCCAAGTGAGTGATTAGGGTTAGAAACCCTAGTCTTCCTTACGAATATATGTTCAAGTGATGCTGAAAGAGCTTTGGAGATACTACGTCTCCCTTGCAAGTCTTTTTTTAGGTCGAATTCAGACATCTATTCAATCAAACAAATGATCACATTTTCAATAACAATTTTTTTTACGATAAATGAGTAAGACTACAAAATAAAAATGGCATATCAAATTCCTATCATTTTCGAATCGATCACTGAAATTATAAGTGAGCAGATCTGTGGAAGCTGTGCAGGTATGCATAATCTTAAAAACTATGAAAAAAAAAATTCTCAACATAAAAAATGGTGGCAGTTGGAGAAAAAAGTTCATATCGCCGAAGGGCAATTTTTTGATAACAACTTAATCCAGGTACAAAATTTCAACAGTATTCTATTCGGAGGAAGTTTAGGAAACGATCAAAATTTTTATATGGGTGAGATAGAAAAATACAGATGGCATATCGAATTCGTATCATTTTCGAAACAAATATTGAAATTTCAAGAGTGCCTCAGGTTTACCAGATACAGAGGCTGGGATTAGGGACAACTTGACGGAAAAGTTGTAAACTAGGATTGAAAGAGATGAAACCATAGAGATTGCGATACAGTCGAAACAAATCGTGTATCACTTGTAGAGATCTGTTGAAGATGGGCAATGGACATTTTGCTAACGGTACAATATCTTCTTCAGACTGAGAACTACATAAATTGCAGAAAGATGATTTATGGTCAGTACTGTATTACAAAAATTGGAATAATTCTAGTGCATTCTTCATGCGTTATCAAGTTATTCAAAAATTCTAAGATTTACATCGCATTTGTTTTGTTAGCTATGAAAAATTTATAAACATCAATCACTAGATTTTTCTGAAGCGATTTATTCAGAATATTCCATAGACTCTACATATATATATATATATATATATATATATATATATATATATATATATATATATATATACCCAAAAAAAAACATGGCTTTTCATCTCTCGTGTTAAAGATAGTGTCAATGAGATAATAGTGAAACAGTATTATTAATAAAACTAAAATCAATGAGCCTGAAAATGTTATAGTCAACGAAGTTAAAGTTAAGTTCGAAAGAAAAACTGCAAGTGCTTCATGATTGGCATAGATTTTTCCATGAAAGAAGAAGTGTACGAGGAAGACTTCTGGCCAGCAGGTGTTACATATCGAAGGTATAACTTCAATTTTCAAAGAACAGCAGAGCCAAAAATAATGAAAATTTTTCTCTTCCTCTGAAAGAATCAAAAGCCTCAACATAACTCTTCGAAGTGATAAATTCCACAGAAATACTTCAAACCTTCAAGCATTTGATTCAACAAAATTCTTGTTAATGAACATAATCCGGATATTCTCGCGATAACGGAACATTGGCGATCAGAAGATGAGCTTAATAAATATGTGTTAGACGGCTACAGCCTTGGATCAAGTTTCTGTAGGAAACGCGGTAAACATGGTGGTAGTGCGATCTTCCATAAAGCTGACATAATATGTGTTGAAAGGTTTGACCTGAAGTCCTTCAGTGTTGCTAACGTTATTGAATGCTCGGCAGTTCAGCTATCTTTCAAGTGTAATAAATTGATTATTATTTGTATTTACAGGCCCAACACTCCTCCACTCAGTAATGTGTCTCTTTTTCTCACTAGACTACGACTTATTTTGGAAATATGTTGCCGTAAAAAATATAAGGTTAATAATCACTGAAGATTTCAATATTGATTTCCGGAGCTCAGATCGGGAGTCTCGATCGTTCTTGTCTCTCTTGGAGCAGTTCGAGTTACTGGCTACAAACATGGAACCCACACGTCATGTACCTATCTGGTACTTGTATAGACAATGTATTGACAAACTGCTCGGGAGCTACTTGGGTAATGGAGTATCACATTTCTGATCATACAGCTCTTAAATTTATTACCAGAGATCTTCTCCCTCGATCTTCTAAGACTGACACCGTTCTGAGGAGAAAAATCAATAAAAAAACAGTAGATGATTTTGTATCTAAACTGTCAAAGATTGATTGGTCTGACATTTTCTCCATGTCAGGAGACATAAATCCTTTATGGAAGTCTTTCTTTCTACGTTTTAAGAATATTTTTGACAATAACTTTCCAAAAGTGCGAGTTTTGAAAAAAAGTCCAATTGATTCCTTCAAAGCTTCTCCTCAAATCTTGTCGTTGAAGAGTACTCTTGATTCTCTTTTTGTTATCTCCTCGGCGGATCCCGAATTTATTGAAACTTACAAATCTTTTAAGATGACAAAGCTATATCTAGTGAGAGGAAAAATCATCTGGATAAATATATTTCGGCATCTCCTAATAAATCAAAGGCAGCTTGGCAGGTCATCAACTCTGCCAAATATTCCTCGAAATCAAGTGGCAACCCTATGAAATCAGGCGAACCCAATAATTTGGCGAGCAGCTTCAATGATTTCTTCGTCAACATTGTGGCTGCTGCGGATTGGTCAAATTGCTGACCCTCTTGCACATCTTATTTATCGTTCATTTACTGAGGGTGTTTTTCCTGACTTGCTTAAGGTGGCAGTAGTTAAGCCACTGTATAAGAAAGGTGATGTAGAGGACTTAAATAACTACCGGCCTATAAGTTTGCTGACGTCGTTTTCGAAAGTTTTTGAGAGAATTCTTGCAGACAGAATTCTAAGTTTCTTCAGAAAGTTCAAGATTATTGTCAGCATGGTTTTGTGCGGAATAGAGGTACAGAAACGGCAGTCTTTGAACTGACTACTGCCATACTTATCGCTCTTGAGAAGGGTGAAGTACCGTTAGGACTGTTCTACAACTTATCGAAAGCTTTTGATCTTATTGATCACAAATTGCTCCTATTTTTTCTTGAAGCGTGTGGGATTAGAGATAGACAGTTGGCTTTAATTTCCAGCTACCTCACAAATCATAAACAGAGAGTAGTGTTGTTGAGAGGTGGTGTTTCATACGTATCTGAGGACCGAGTGATTAGGAAGGGGGTACCACAGGGTAGTATCCTGGGGCCACTTTTGTTTCTCGTCTTCATAATTGCTCATATAATGACTGTCATGCTATTATGTTTGCCAACGACACGAATTTTCTCATAAACTCAACGGATATCAGTGCTGCTTTGATTTCTGCGGTGTCAGTTATTAATAAAGTGGGAATTTGGTGCTTTGATAATAAATTAAAAATCAATCTACAAAATACTGAGAATGTCTTTTTCCGATCATTCAGATCAGAGGTTGCTTTCTCGAAGTTTGTTGGTGACATCACCAACAAACCATCTGGTTTTCGACAGAAAACCAGATACCAGTGAGAAATTTCGTGAGTTTCCTCGGTATTGCCTTGGATAAGAATTTGAGATGAGACCTCCATATTGATCAGCTTAGAAAGAAGCTGAATTCGGCCTCCTTTACCCTTTTTATGTTGAGAGATCTAGTTCACTTGCATGTCCTGAAAATTCTATATTTTTCTAATAACCAATCTATTCTTTCCTATGTTATCATTTTCTGGGGGGGGGTTCATCCACTCTGATAGTCTCTTTATTTGCCAAGAATGGACAGTTAGATCTATGCTGCGCCTCGACTACAGACTATCTTGTCGTGGTCTATTTAGAAAGCACAATTTATTCACTTTCTATGGGCTGTATATATATATATATATATATATATATATTTATATATATATATATATATATATATATATATATATATATATATAATACTTACATTTTTCTATAAAAATCAAGATTATTTTGCAGAATATAAGAATATTAATAATACGAGGCAAAGTGTTTTTTTTACTATTCATTCTACCACTCTACGTGAAAGAGGCACAGAGTACATGGCACTCAAGTTGTCCAATGTGTTACCTAAACATCTTCAGGTTATTTCAAATTATGCAATGTGAACCTTACTCAGGGCCGGCCTAAGGGGTGTGCGAAGTATGCCACCGCACACTCAAGCCTTTTGGAGGGGCATTAAATTGACCAATTTTTGTAAAAAAAAAATAATAAATTTGGAAAATTTTTAGAAACTAATTTGAATATTGGGCAGAAATATTTAAACTATACTCGCCGGTATATCATTGGAAGCTTGGACCCTAAACAGCTGTACACTCCCCTCTACACCCCTCGCCCAGCGTCGTTGCCAGTTTGTGGATTGAAAAATTAATTCACACAGCTAAAAATCTCAAGCTTCCAATGATTTGCCGCCGACTATAGAAGGAATTTCGTCTTAAAACTAATATAGTTAAAATTCAAAGTAAAACCAAAGATCTATCCGGCTACCCCAATGAGTTCTGAAATACAGTAAGTCTGATGCCCTTGACCAAGGTCCAAGGTCAGTAGAACAGTCGTCTCGTGGCGGGACGCTGAAAGTGTTGTGACTCATCTTCCTGCCTCCCTCCCTCACCCCCGGCTTTGCTTTTCTAGCCAATTGGCTTCTGAAATTAAGATAGTAAATTCATTCTCCGAAATGAAAGCAAGAAAAGCCCTTGTATAAAATGTACTTTCCTAATAGTTAATAATTTTTTTTTGTGTTTGGGCCATTAATAAACACTGTTATTATTGGTTCACTATGTTCTGTTGCTTTATTCTCTTTTGCCCATGACATATGGAAATTTATCTTAGGTCCGGTGGACGGTTATTCCCGCATTAGCTAGTAATTGCAGTATAAGCATAAAAATCATTGCAACGTTACCTAGAGTTAAGCTTTCATTAGTTTATTTGACATAATAGTGGTTATAGTACAAGTAAGAGTACTGAACATATCAAGTCAATCAATAATGAATCAAATTGTCATACATAAATTTAATGTTCTATAAGGCGCAAAAATGCACGAAAACTGTGTTTTTGGACCTTAAATTTCAAAAAATTCCATACCTCCCAGACCCCCCGACAGGGGCATAAAATTTGAGTCTAGCACACTTGCAATTTTCGCCTTAGGCCGGCCCTGACCTTACTCGGTCGAGGAGTTCAGGGTTCAT
>JARQZK010003382.1:0-12685 GCA_030704885.1 Cynegetis impunctata
TTTACCTATGTTAGTTGAAACAGTTTCTGAAATTACCAGATGTAGAAAAAAGTTTGAATGAGATGAGTACCACACCATAATGCTCCATTCATTGTCTTGATTGGAATAGAAGCGAAAACCAGACGTTAAGAAGAGAATATTGCACTGTTTGTTGTTAAGAAGTACTCAAAAATTACATTACATTGTTAGGGTCAAGTGTTCAAGATAAAATGATTTTAAATTCCAAGGAAATTACTTCTGATATAGAAAATGTCTTACTTTTAAGACAGTTAAATATAGAGAAAACAAGAAAACAGATTATACCTATTGTTCAATCATTTTGTTGAAAGAGAAAATTTATGAATTGTAAATGCTAAAAAAAACCTTTATGTAGGAATAAACATTTGAACTCGAAAGTGGTGAACCTCTCAATTTGAAATCCAATGTAAAAATAAAATCCAAATTCATTTAGATCCTATTTTGAAACATGGACAATATATCCATGATATGTATTTGATTGAATAAAAAATTTTCATTTGTCCAAACATAAAGTACTTGCTAGTTAAATCCATATCTTCCAGCTGGAATAAAATCAAATAGTTATGTCATTAATAATAGAAAATTAATTACCACAAAGGTAGAAATTAATTAGAAATAGATATATATTATTACCAAGATAAAATAAAACAGTACATTTTCCATGTGGTACACTATAAATTTTACAATTGTGTGTGTGTACCTATTTAGTTGACATAACAACTGGTTGTCTAAAAACACATGATTCCATACATAGAGTAGGCAATAATACAATATTATTCAGTTCACTTAAATCCTTAATCTAAACAAGTAATATAAAATAATGATTATATATTTTTAAAGTCGAGTTTGAGACTTCAACCTAGTCTTAAAGTAAAGAAGAAAAATATGGCATTTATTAGTGAGTTACAGAGTTGCAGTACAATAGGTGAAAGATAGACAATGACTCAACTGGTATGAACCTTATGGCGTTATCAAAGCTTATGAATATCGGAATATGTTGCCATTATTCAAGACTATTGGTGAATTTTTCTTTTCACATTTTTTATATGGTTTTACTTCTAATGTCCTCTGGTAGGAGGTTAAAGAATTTTGGACCAATATAAGAGATATGTTTCTGGGTGGCTGAGAACCTCTTTAGTGGTATTGTCACATTTTTTTTATGTGCTGCTCTAGTGATATTGTGTGGAATAATCATTTTATAATGAGTATTTCTCAACATATATCTTATAGCTGATTTCACATAAATATTTGTTCAATTGTCAGGACTTCGGCCTCATAGAATAGATGTTCTGAAGGAAATGTTCTTTTCTTTCCAAGCATGGTTTTTAATAGATATTTTTGAGATACACATAATTGTGACAGTATGGTTGGAGAAGGCAGCTACTCAGATAAAAATTCCATAGTTTAGAATAGAATCTGGGAGTGCTAAATAAATTACTTTGAGAGTATTCAAGGGTAAAACATGCTTTAGTTGATAAAATTTACAAATGAGCTTTCTTATCTTGTTTGAAGTGTAATTAACATGAACATCCCACCTGAGGTTCTCATCTATGTATATATACCAAGGTATTTAGCTGCTTTCCCTGTCTTTTTTATTGATGAATTTGCAATTACAGTGTTTCATCAACTTGACAATCATTCTCATGGATTATTAAAGTACTTTTTGTTGGTGTTGATCTGGTGTTTATTGAAAAACAGATGAAGTGGGTTTTTTCAGTATTCAAGTTAAGAAGATATGCATCCGACCATCTTCTCACTTTTGCCATGACCAGTTCAGCTTTTTTGAAAGTTATGTCCCATGAATCTCCTCTGACCAGTATGACAGTATCATCAGCGTAGCAGACCATGTCACCATCGTCTAATATTGTAGTTAGACTATTTACATAGATGGAGAATAGAATTGGGCCCAGAACAGTCCCTTGTGGCACATCACACTCCACCGGTAGTGAGTTGCTCATTGTATTGCCAATTTTCACTTTTTGAGTACGTCCTGTTAGATATGATCTAAACAAGTTGTTTGTCAAACCTCTAACTCCGTTTTTCTCTAGCTCCTCCAGTAGAGTCCGATATGACACTGTATCAAAGGCCTTGGCCAGGTCCAAAAAGATGCCTAGGCATCTTTTACCCTGTCCAAAGCCCCTGGTGACAACGTCTGTAACCCTGCAGATTGCGTCTTCTGTACTGGTGTCTTTCCTGAATCCAAACTGATTCTGCGACAATATTTTATGTTTGTTCAAGTACAAATTGAGCCTTTGCTTTATACATTTCTCAACTATTTTTCCAATATTGCTTATCAAAGCTATAGGTCTGTAGTTCGATAATATCTTTTTATTACCAGATTTATGTATCGGTACTATGACAGCTATTTTGAAAATTTTTGGAAAGACACCCATACTGAAGGTCAAGTTTATTATATGTTTCAGTGGTTCAATGATTTTGTTTTGTATAGACTTTAATATTGATGCAGAAATGCCGTCTTCTCCTTATGACTGTTTATTTTTTAATGAACAAATTTCACTGAGGATCTCTTCATTTTGCATTGGTCTAAAATATAATGAGTCACCAGGAATATTTGTTTTAATATATTCAGGCCTTGCCCTTTGGGTTATTTTTTGAGCTAGTTTTTTACCGACACCACTAAAATATTTGTTAAATTCTTGCGCCTTTTCTCTATAATCTTTTAGTTCAACTCCTGATTCATTCAAAATATATTTTATTTGAGGTGTGTTATTTTTTCCATTTGTAGCTTGTTTTATTAGATTCCAATTAAAGTTAAATTTTTTTTAAAGTAATTCAAATAAAAAGGCACATTTTGGATTTTAATTCATTGATACAGATATTGCATACTGTTTTCTGACATTACTTACTAGTAATATAGATACACTTCTCATCAATAATCAATTTTAAAGTGCTTCTGCATCAATAATTATAAGCACAGATCTAATTACCACAAATTAAGGGAAATAACAGGAAAAAAGATATCCTTACCTTAACCCTTTCAGGGCAACTGGTTAGCTAGGAAGACCACAGTTTGTTAGTCATGAGTATAACTGCTCGTTGGCTATTTCAGTATACCAGTGTGTTTTGTGGGTTGTCTAACATAGCAAAATTTGACGTGTTCATCGAAGACAGACCGAAATAAGTCGAAGCGCGTATAACGTGCATTACTGCATTTGTTTACTATAGTTGGACACAACTTAGAGGATCTGCTGAAACTGTGTGAATTTGTTATTTTTATTTATGAATGGTGGAAAAATGGCTCCAAAGTTATTTACTTATATCTAACTTATGCATTTTCATGAATATATTGAACGTAAATGTTTCCTTTTTTTCGAAATTACTAATTTTGTTGGGGTCTCCTGAAGTGACCACTGGGCACTTACGTAATCGTGTTATCTTATTTTAGTTCTGAGGAAGCAAGTTTGGAGTACCTACATACTGAATAGGGTTGCCAATTTTCGAAAGGACCAACCCGGGAGATTTTTTTAAGGAGTTTAGTAGGGAGGGGGTTGAAGAAAATGTCAATCATTTATTTATTTTCAATTTATATATACCTACTCTGCTTCTAATATTTGACAGTTTTTTACCACAAAATCATAATCATTAAAAATCGAAGTTTGATTAGTAGAGCGCGGTTGCGTATAATTTTAAAAAAACTGGGGAAATTAGCCACCCCGGGAAGTCGGGAGGTTGACCATTATTACCGGAGTCATCCGGGAGGGTCGGGAACCCAATAACTGATTATTTAGAAAATCTTCATGCAGATGAGTTCTATGATTTGTAAGAAATGTTCAGCGTGCAAAGTAGAATTGTGTTTGAAACATGACAAAAACTATTTCATGTTATATTACGCAAAATAGGTTATATTGTTTGGTTATATGTTCTTACAGGTTATGTGGAGTGACCACATCCTGCAGGATAATCCTTGTGTTTTTTTATCTTGAAATTTGTTTCATTTTCTTCAAGTATCTCTAATAAACCATTATCAAACCATGCATAATATTTTTTCTACAAAAAAATAATTTGGGACGGAAAGGGTTAAAAGAGTCAAAATACACAAGTATTCTGTTTTTTAAACCCTAAATTCAAAGGTGTATAAATAACAATATGTTTTATCGCATTCAAGACACATGGCGAAGAGAGTTTAAGATTTCGCCTCCCAACAGGTTTTCTATAGTATATTACAGCTATGCATGCAGTGTCGCAGGTATATGTGCAGTACAGTGTGTATTGGAAAATGATGTTACTTTAATCATGGTCTCATCAAATCAGAAAACGATATCCAAGAATTTATTCATACAGCAGAGTATTCTGAAGAAGTATCTAGAATTATCAACAGATTTGGCATACCATCAGAAGATATAATTGCTAGGCAGATAAATTTATCAATTCAAAAATGTTTCCAAGTACACAGTCAATAAAATTTTTTTTTTTTTACCCTTACTTTGGATAAAGAGTCACTATTAAGAGCTCATTGAGAACTTTTACATGCTCATCATACCTAAAAATAAATGAGCAAATGACTTATTTCAATAAACTTACTAGTAATATATTATTATTATGGCGTGACAAATAGTTTTGTCACGCCAGTTTTCAAAAACGGTTCTAAGGAAGAAATTGGAAACTATAGACCAATAAGCAAACTTTCTGCTATGCCAAAATTATTTGAACAACTCTTAGTGAGTCATATTTCTTTTTATTGTAAAAACTTGATAATTGAGCAACAACACGGTTTTGTAGGTGGTAGATCAACAGTAACTAACTTATTGCTATATCTAAACGATATTTTCAGTGCACTAGACCAACATAGTCAAATTGACTCGGTTTATACCGACTTTAGTAAAGCTTTTGATAAAGTGAACCACAACTTATTAGTCAGCAAGTTGTCTGCCGCTGGCTTTCCTTCATGGTTGACAAACTGGTTAAATAGCTATCTTTACAATAGACATCAGTTAGTTAAAATTAAGAATTTTGTTTCCAATTCTATCCTTGTCACATCAGGAGTTCCACAGGGATCACACTTGGGTCCCCTGTTGTTTAACATTTTTATCAATGACAAGAACCATTTTCAAGAGTTGCAAATTTCTCCTTTTTGCTGATGATTTGAAATTATATACAAACATCTCAAAACCAACTGACTGTAACAAACTACAAGAAGATCTCCATTCATTGGTAAGATGGTCTGAATCAAATGGTATGTTGTTAAATCCTGATAAATGCCAATGTATTACTTTTAGTAGAGCAAATTCCATGATTCTAAATGATTATCATATTGATAATAAGATCATTAAAAGAGTATCCATTGTTAAGGACCTTGGCTTGGAGTATTATTTGATGAAAAACTTACATTTGTTCAGCATGTAAATTCAACTGTGAGCAGTGGCTCTCGAAAACTGGGTTTTGTTCTTAGAAATACGCAGAAATTGTCAATTATTTCAACAAAAATATTGTACATGTTACTCATATATTCTTGTCTCCAATATGCCTCTCCTGTCTGGAGTCCTCATTACCAAGTTCATATTCATCATCTTGAGCGTATACAAAACAGGTTTTTGAGATGTATTGGCTATAAAATGGGCTTATACCGGGGTACATACAATTATTCCCAAATCTTGGAGCACATTTCGATTAATACCTTAGAAACTAGCCGAAATCGATCTGATTTAATTTTATTGTATAAATTAATTCATGGCATAACATCATGTCCAGAATTATTGGCACAAATCTGTTTTAGGTTCCACAGAATACCAACACGTAATTGTGAACTTTTCAGCATTCCCTTTCACCATACTAATTATGGCTACAATAGCAGCATATCACGTATTTTGAGACTGGGTAATCTAGTTAATTCGAATGGTGTATGTATAACTGGTGTGAGCTTGTGTACTTTTAAAAAATCTCTTGATGGAGTGGCTACTCTGTGATACTTTGTGATATATATTGTATCTTTTTGTATTTTTTATATTGTTTCTCATATTATATATTGTCTGTATATTGTAAAGAGGGGTTCGCCCGTTTATGAATAAATAAATAAATAAATAAATAAATAAATAAATAAATAATATAAATATCAGCTGATAAAAAATATATTTCAACAAAGTCTGGCAAAAGAGCTACATGCAAAGGTAAAAAAATAATTCTTATATTTAAATAAATTTTAAAAAATTCAGCAATAATGCAAATAACAAGACAACAAATTATTTCTTTTTTTTATCTTTAGATTTTGAACCCTTTTTTGATGTAGATGGTTTTGCAGAATCCTTCTTCTGAACTTTAAGTTTAGCTTTTTGCTTGATGAGATTATCATTTTCTATAGTATCCTCATGTTCAGATAATTCTTCGTTTCCATCTTCATTCAATTCATCATCATAAGAAGCAGATTTCTTTTTGGAGATTCCATTGTTTGCAGAATAAGAAAATAAAGGTACTTCTTTTTTATATAATCTTGTAAATGCACTTTTCACCTGTAATAATTCACAATATATTATTTGAATATAAAGTCTGCATCTCTTTTATTGAAATAAAATTTCGGTTTTTGGAACAAAGTTCCTTTACGCGACTTGCAGTAAGAGTATACTGGTAGATATCGTCACATACCAATTGACAAATTATATGGCGAATCTTCGGAATAAAGCAAAATATGGTTGTCAGCAGCCTCTGAAAGCTAATATTGAAATAGGACGTGATTTATGGCGTTGACAAGATACGAAGATTTCGGACTTTCCACAAAAAACATTAAGTACTCCCGACTTTCTAAACAATACGAACTTATGCATTTATTAAACATATGGATTTGATTGATGAAATTTTGCGAGCAGAACTATAATTAACACGTTAGCTACCGGAGGCCACTATAGTGGCCCATTGGTTTACTCACCGTGAACCGTGGCCACTATACTGGCCGTAAATTCAAACTTAAATTTATGCAATGTAAATTTAGCCGACTCACGAATGGTGACATGTATGCTGTTTTCGGTCTATCACGAAGTTAGCGACGCGCGCACAGCCAGTTAAGTGGCCTCTGGTTCACTTTATGTTACTTTGTTTACAGTCGCACAAGTGTATTTTCTATGCCAGTTTGCCTAGTTTTAAATGCAAATTAACTAGTTTTGTTGAATTTATAGTGTGTTAGGGTTGTTTTTACCTGTCAGCGTTCCTACAGAAAATAGATTCCGCCAAGATAGCAAGGTATACATTCATTTAATTAACTGTTGAATATTTTTTGAGTGATGCTTTTTTAGCGGGTCAAAAAAAAAGGAACACATACTTACAACGTCCTTTAACTCAAGCTGAGTTAGAGGAGTTAGCAATGGCGTCATATGGTACCGAAAGTAGTGAAGATGGTATTCAAGCGGTTATTTCATTGCTGATAAAAATTATGACCCAGGAAAAAATTATTTTGTTGAATCATCATCAAGTAACAGCAATTCGAATAACGACCCAGATGACATTCGGCCAAGTACGCAAAGCCCTCTGGTAACACAATCACCACAGCAAACAAGTAACTCTGACGATGAGTGGATGGATGGTGAAGACGATCCAAAAACCTCTCCTTTCACGCCAAAAAAGTATATCAATATAAACATTCCAAGGGATGCTAGTGCACTGCAATATCAATCAATGATTTTTTGATGGTGGTATAATTGAGATAATTGATCAAGAAACAAATAGACGAGCTAGAGAAGTATTTGATAATCAGTCGGTATCTACAAGGAACAAAAAAAAGAAATTGCATGAGGAATGCCTGTTTCATCAGTAGAGAAAAGCTTCAATCGAAAATGACTCGTGCAGTTTCGTGAGAAGTTTTGTTCGACATTTTGAAACCAGAACCGTTAACACCACTAGTCGCAGATTTTCAGTCGCATTACTCTCCGGCTGAGAATACCACAGAAAAGAAAACCATGAAGAGATGCAGGTGGTTCTCTGAACAAAAAATACGAAAACGTTCAAGTACCATTGTCCGCAATGTGAAGGTCAGCCTGGATTATGTGTTGTGCCATCTTTTGGAGAGTGGCATATCAATTTGAATGTTCAACTTAAAAAAAGTTGTTAACTTTAGTATTTTTGCATATTACTATTTTTGATGTAACACGATTATTATTTGAAATATGAGATGTTTTATTTAAATTCATTTGAGGCCACTTTAATGGTCGTTGGTCTAGTAGAATGTATGTGGCTACCCTCAGACCATCGGCCACTTAAATGGCCCTAAAAAAAATGTCGGAATTTCATCTAGGACGCCAAGCTTATTCGTTAGCTACAAGAACCATTTAAAAATTCTAAACGGATCAAAAGTTATAGTACTTGGTTTATTACAAGCGACCAGCTATAGCACGTCGGTAGCGAACGTGTTAACTCATTATTGCAATTTTTCCTTGAAGATTCGAAAAATGGAAACTGCAGCAAGTATATGTAATACAAACTTAGAAAAGTAAGTTAATAAAATTGTATAACTTGATAAAAGTATTTACTATTAACATACGTGAAATTTTATGTTCATGGTCAAAAAAAGTATTGAAAGAGAAAAAACAATGAATAACGAGAAAAGAACTTCGTTGTCCACTCGACCGCACACGTTTTTTCTCTTTTTATGAACTTTTAAGACTTTGTTAACATACCGCAGATCCAATTCCATCCATAATGTTCTTCTGTTTAGGCCAAGTGCATAATTCTATCAAACTATCCAAGTCTTCCCTGAGCAACTGGTAAGACTTCATAACTTCAACTGCATCTGTTACACCATCTAAACCTCTTTTCTTCAAGGGAGTTACTATTGACGTAAGTAAAGCTTTTGCATAGTCTAAATTCATAGCTAAAGCCCCACCCGAAGTACTGCATATATAAAAAAATTCTTTTATAAAAATATTAACAATGAGAAACTAATCTACTAAATATTTCTTAAAAGTGTATTTTGACATAATATTGCGCAAAATGCTGAATAAAATTTTATCATTGGTTCTCAAGTATGCTCAGAAAAACTCAATCAAATTAGATATTTCCCATTATTTGAAAAACATCTAAGTTGATTTTCACAAAAAATTAAAATATTTAAGATTATAAAATTTTATTTTAATTATGGTGAACAGTAATTATCAATTCATATCCTACCATTAGCCAAATTAACATATGCCATATTATAAAAAAATAGTCATAGGAAAAAATACTCACTGAATCTTTGCATGAACAGCAAGCTCATTATTCAATCTTTTCAATTTGCTCTTTTTTGAATTTTTCCCAAGCCACCCTGGAAAGTCTATAGGTCCAGTGAAACTACCGCTCATATGAAATCCTGGAAGTACTGATGAATATATGGCTTGCATATCAAGCAGGGACCAGTTATTCGATTCTCTTATTTTTTTATCAATAGTTGCGCCCATGCTGATCGCTTCGGCAGCTGCTGCTACACGTTTCATAGTCATTTTACTGAATTGAAGAAACGTTAGATATAATTTTTTATAATTCAATAAAAACAAGAGATATAACCAAACTTCCAATACAAAAAACTGATATACTGTTAAAATAGAATGTCTGAAAATCAAGGTCTATAGAGCAACATGCAAATTTTAGTATGACACACTATAGAAGACAATGTTTCAGTTTTCTCAAAATAAAATGATTTATTTTTTTCTGAAGCATAAGAGTAAATGAAAAATAATAATATCTCAACACTTTAAACTTGTGCTGTTGATTATTTATCAATTCCAAAGCAATGGAAAATGCCAAAACTTGATTTCATTAGAACTGCACAAACACAAAAATTCAATTGATTAAACAATAAAAGAGTTTCATTATTTGTTCCAGAATTTCAATAATAGAAGACTATTGATATATCTTTTTTTTCTTCAGTTACAGGACAAATTATTATTTCCCAACAGCATGGATTCATGAAAAAAAAATCTAGTCTAACCAATCTAGTCGAATATGTTTAGTTTAGTAGAGTGATGAGACTGATTGGGGGGCTCAAGCACAGAGATGAATACAGACACATGTTTGTCAAGCTGGGCATACTAACTCTTCCATCTGCCTACATCCTCCAGAACCTGTTACTAATAAAAAGCAATGAATCTCAGTTCGATAGTTACGAACAACAACATGACTACGACACTCGAAATAAATCAAATCTGGTTCCTATGCACTGTAGACTATCAAAATGCCAAAGGAGAGTGGACTACATCGCAATCCATTTTTACAATAAGATCCCAAATGAATTGAAGATCCTACCAATGGATAACTTCAAGAAGCAGATGAAAACCCTGCTAATCAAGGGGGCTTTTTATGATGCTCAAGAGTACCTGGCCACTGTTTTTAACTAATTTTAATATGTATCGTAATATCTAATTTTAACATGACATGAAACTCTAAGTTTTCATCTTTTCTTTTAATGTGTATTGTAATGTTTCATTATAGTAACTATATCTTTGAGTCCTTGTATGTATCGAAACATGACCTCAAACGATTTTTATTTCATTATATTGTATCTGACAAATGTAACACCTATGTGAGATTGACATGAGAAATATATTTACTATTTACTAATTCATTTATAACGAATTTCAAAGAGGTAACCAGGTGGATGGTTGCTATACAGATATCTCTAAAGCCTTTGACCAAGTTAACCACACTATCTTAGACTCTGTTGTTGAGTCAGTAGGTTTTACGGGTAGTCTTTTGAAGTGGATAAGGAGCTATTACAAAAATAGATCTCAAGTTGTAAAAGTTAAAAATTTCAAATCTAAAACAATCCTGGTTACGTCAGGTATTCCGCAGGGTAGTCACCTCGGCCCTTTTTTGTTTTCACTTTTTGTTAATGATCTATCTCTAGTTGATAAGCATTCTAAAGTTTTGTTATTTGCTGATGACTTGAAGATCTATAAATCCATCTCCTCAATTGCCGATGCTGCTGATCTTCAATCGTGTTGGCTGTGGTGGAATGGCTTTCGGGTCTTCTGCTGAGTATGAACTTTCTCCAATGTAAATGTATTACCTTCCATGGAACCAGTAACCCAGTATTTTATCCCTACTCGGTTGATGGTGCAAGTCTTGAGCGTGTTAATATCATTAGTGATCTTGGCATAAATTTGGATAGTCAACTTGAGTTCAAGGAACACTTCAGAATAATGACTAACCGTGCATTGAGAGTGTTGGGGTTCATTCGTCGGAATTCAGCTGAATTCTCTGATGAGGCTACTGTGAAATTGCTTTATTTTGCTTTTTGTAGACCTATTGTTGAGTACGGGTCAATTGTTTGGTCACCTCATTAGGAGGTCAATTCCTCGAATCAATTTTTCCGTAACATTTATTCGCACTCAGTTGGGTATACAGCCTTTATCAGTAAAAAGAATTATATCTGATTTGGTGTTTCTCTTTAAGTGTCTGAATAATCTTGTTGACTCTAATGATTTACTTGGCCAAAATTGCCTTCACGTACCGTTCAGAAGAACTAGGAATGACAACTTATTCGCGTACCCCGCCTGTCGTACTAACTATATGATTAATGCACCTATTGGTAGAATGTTGGGTTATGGTAATCGCTATTTAAACGCCGACTTATGTTTTTGTACCTCACTAAAGCAGTTTCGCTGTGAGGTAAATACTAGGTTAATCTAGATTTAAGATTTTAATTTTTCGTATCTTTTTGTAAATGGGCTTCCAGTTGATAAATAAATAAATAAATAAATATCAGAAGCAGATAGCTCATTAATACTACAGATAATACCATACTCTACATGATATGATTCGTCAGATGAACTATATAGCCTACGCTCAGTTGATGACAGAAAAGTAGCTATGACAAACAATCAAAAAAATATATTGTAATAATTTTGAAAGAGTTATTATATGATATATAATCCTTGGAGAATTCACTACTTACCGATTAGTACAGCCATTGGGCTGTACTTTCAAATAATTCTCCTGTACAAATAAAGGTCCCAGACTATAATCATAGAAAAAAAGTCTAGATTTATCGATAAGTGACATATTCCTTTGATCAGTCTCGTTAAAAACCATTTTACACACTTGCCAAGGACCTAAAATTGTGTCTTTTTTTGCTGCTTTAGAAATTGCTTTCGCTTCATCTACATTAATTTGTGTATCCTCGTTAGACATCATAGAAATTTGATTTAAGGTCTGCCGGATATCGCAAGTTGTACCATTAATTATTTCTGTAACTACTTGGGGCGTAACTTTGATTCCTTCTTTGCAGCAAATGGACATTACAAAACCCTTAAAGCAAATATAACTGATTGAGGACGATTATTCACAGCTACATTAGCATTTAACCCAAAGCTCAAGAAATATGAACTAGTGTTATGGGTTACTTTTATTTTTAGTATCTTCATGTCTTTTTATTCTTATCTCGTTGTTTGTTGTATAATGTATTTTTATATTGCTATTTGTACTTTACTATAATATGATTTTACGCTATGTTGACATTGTTCTACGCATTTATGTAAATAATAGAACTAATAAAAGACTAAAAAAAAAGAAATATAAAAATTGGTTCCAAACAGCACCAGTTGTTGCTTTCTCAGCAGAAACATAAAAACACCTATATCACATTTGTGCAGTGATTCATCAAATTTCATATCATCTTACCAATATATGTTGAGTATTTGGCTTATTCAAACCTCCAAATCGAAGCAAAATTAAGCCATATGTTCTAATT
>JARQZK010003383.1:0-12649 GCA_030704885.1 Cynegetis impunctata
TTTTATGATTGAAAGAGTTTCTGTATTAAATTACTTTATTCAGTTGTTACAAATTGAATTATTATGAATAATTTATATATACTGTTTATAAATCCGTACAACTGAACTAATATAGAATATACTGTATATATAAACTTTGACTGTTTGCCACGACCTGTCTGATAGTTTCCTGAAATGTTACTTATTCACTTGTGATAGTTTTCGAGACACTTATTCATCCTCACTTGCCCCCTCGCTCGTCTCTTTACTCTGTTATGGTCCTAAAGAACGGCTATGTGTTTTCAAGTTCTGAGTTTTGATGAGCAGAAGTAGGTACCATGAAAGCGATACGGTGAGATACGATCTGGAAAACACTGACACTTTAAATTCTCTAACATTCCGCCCACCTTGAAAGAGTATCTTCCAACCTACTCTAAATGCACATTCATTTCCGCATATATTAATGATATCGAAGTCGATTATTAACTATATCGTTCTTCCTTCACTTATCACTTATGTCCTTATGCCTTGGCTACCTCTTCTAAGGGCAGAACACATATTTTAGCTAAAGTTCGCTTTACACTTCCTCAAGTTGTTTCAACTGACACGACTCTGGAAACTCCGTCGCTACCTGAGTGTAACTCAATGATCCGTTCAAGGGGCCACTGCATTGGTAGTGCATTGTTCCCTTTGAGAACCATCGCATTGAGCTTCACTGCATTTTGCTGGTCGCAATTCCACTTCTGACGAGCTTGTAATTATGGCAAATATTCTCGATGCCAACGTTATCAAAAATGCTGCACCATGTACTGAAGGTGCTGATATCGGTCCAACCAATTTATGTTTGTCGTCCGTACATCCTCTTGCGGTAGCGCCTTCAGAGAATCTCCTATGAGGAAGTGCCCAGGAGTTAAAGGGGTCAAATCATTGGGATTGTTGGATAGTGGGAAAAGAGGTCTAGAATTCATGCAAGCTACAATTTGCTGCGGTTTCCCATATTCTCCCAAAATGTGGTGCGTGAGGTGGTATAAAATGCCATTCAATATTTTCATTTGAACAAAAGTTAGTTACCTCATTGTTGAAATTATTATCATCATGTAACTATGACTGCATTTCATGAATTTCATTTCGACTTCCGACAAAATTCAAACCGTTTTATGAATATATGTTTTTACAAAGTCCTTGGCGCGAAATGAAACTCTTGAGAAAATTCAAAAATGCTTTAGTGGACAAGTTTGTCGTAAGTTCTATATGCAACGCGTGCACGACTACCTTCTTTAATCAAAAATGGACCTGCATAATCTACACCACAATTGTAGAATGCTCGAGTAGGGCTCAACCGTGTTGATGGTAAATTTCCCATAATATACGCAATACTAGTAGGTCGGGCCTTAAAATACACAATACAACTTCTTATAGCCTGTTTTACACTATTGAGACAATTTAGTGGCCAGTATCTTTCTCGCAGCGATGCCATCACTGAACGACACCCTGCGTGAAACAATCTCTACTGTTCATTTCTGATAATAAGATATGTCAATGGATGATTCGATGGCAGTATTATTGAACGTTTCTAGCCGAAAGTCAAAGACTCTGCGTGTCTGAGTCTGCCTCCAACTCTTAACGGTCCTTGTGACTCAATAAATAGATTGAAACTTATTAATCGGCTATCCTGGTTGAATGATTTTTAGCTAATTTCATTAAAAAAGATCGTGTTCTGAAAATTTTTTATTAGTCGGTTAGTTGCGTCTCGAATCTCTGAAGAGGGAATATACGTGTCCGTTATCCTTGTAGAAGTTTCAGGTATTCGTGTCTGTGTATTTGTTCTGCGGTCCTTACACCAATTGAAGAATTTTAAAATATATGCTGTAACACGAGTCAATTCACGTGATGAAAATCGTATGAAAAAGTAGCATGTCTCGTTTGAAGTAGTAATTTTTATGTTTGTCTCCTTAGTAATGATATACGCAGTCGTTGTTCGGGAGCATTGTCAATAGTAATATTTTGATAAAGTGGTTCATAGATTGACGTTTGGGACAGCCATGTCATGTAAATCTGTCGCAGTCACACCTCGGGAAATCAAATCAGCTGGATTTTGTTCCGATTTAACATGATTCCAGTGACTATTCCTAAGTTCTTGTATTTCAGCTGTTCTATCTGCAATAAATGTTTTCCATTTAGTGAAAGGAGCCTTAATCAAAGCTAAAGTTACCATTGAATCGGTCCAGTAGCGCCACCTGTCTTGTGCTATATCACATACAAGTGATATTTTTTAGGCCAGCCGTGCTAAAATTAACGCTCCTAATAATTGAAGTCTGGGAATTAACATTGCCTTTAACGGTGCAACTCTAAATTTAGCAAATAATAAATTAGTGTAGCGTTTGCCCTTATTGTCAGTCACTCACACGTAAACGCATGCACCGTATGCGTGATGCATCACAAAACCCGTGATACTCCTTATAATTTCAAATACTGATATGTCGATTGATAAAAAAATTGTTCAAGTCCATCATATTATCAGACACGTTTAACCAAGAAGTATAGAGTTCTTGCGGTACTGATTCGTTCCAGTCTAAATTCAACTCCCATAATTTTTGCATAATAAACTTTGCTTGATTTATAGCAGGTCCCACTAGTCCCAAGGGATCAAATATTTTAGCAATAATTGATAAAATGTTTTGTCACCCTTTTTGAAATGTTACATTTCACTTCATATTTCAAAATATCATTCTGTGTATCCCAAAGCATGCCAAGTGTTTAGGGATCTTTGTCACCATGCATCGTCACTGTCTGAGTCAATTATGTGTCACTGTGTATAACTCGCAAATCGCTGGATGCCCATTTCCGCAGTTCCATCCTGGCAGATTCGCGAATTTTATTTAACTGGTTTTTGAATTTGATAGCGGCTTTAGTTTTTTCTGCACCTGACAGTAAGTCATCTACGTAAAAATTCCGTTCAATTATATTACTCGCTATCGGTTCTGTGTTTCTATGTAATTTGCTTATTTCACGCAAATATCTTGTGGCTAAAAATAGTGCAGATGCAGTGCCGTAAGTCATAGTGTTCAATTCGTACGTCTTTATAGACATGTTAGTGTCCGGTCTCCACAAAATTCGTTTCATTAACCGTTCATGTGGTTTATCTAAATTTTGTCTGTACATTTTAGCTATGTTTGCCGAGAAAACAATAGTATGATGTCGAAAGCTAAGTATTATTGAAATCAAATCGTATTGAACTGTTGATCCAATTTCTTGTACGTCATTAAGTGAAAGACCGCTTGTTGTTTCGGCTGAACCGTCAAAAATAACCCGTAATTTCATCGCTGTGCTCGTGTCTTTGATTACGGCATAATGGGGTGAATAAAAAACAGGCTTTGTAAGTCCCATTTGTGTATCTTTAATTTCTGTCATATGTCCAAGATTTTCATATTAGGTCATGATATAAATATTCTATCTCTTGGTGGTTTCGTCTTTTGCAAATCTTTTTCCGAGTGATAAAAACCTTTTCCGCGCTAGTTCCTCAGAGGATCCAAGAAATGAAAGTTTCTAGTATTTGAAAAGTATACTAACTATAAATCATCCGTCCGAATGGCGATCTGTAGTTTCTTTAAAATATCTCTCAGCGAAGTCGTTGATTATGTTCCGATTGTATTTGTCGGTATAGCAATTTTCAACTTCCCAGAATTGTTTTAATTGATTGTCGTTCGAAATTTTTTACAAATTTGCAGGTAAGTTTTTTATTTGGGGTATGTTGCAATGTAAGTTCGCCTGCAACAATCCACCCAAACATTGTTTTTTGTAGGAAAACGTCATCTACCAACTTAATTTGGCCCACACATAGAAGTTAATAAAATAGTGATTCTCCAATTAATAAATCTACGGGTCGCGATTATTAAACTGTGGATTGGCTAACTTTACTCCACTGGAAATCTCAAATGAGGTTGTGCTCATCATCAATTTGATCAACATCTAACCATGTCACTGTTCGATTAAAGTCAGTCACCAGTGATTGCAATTTTACTGTCGCTCTCATTGAAACTACTTGTTCGGCCTGTTCGATACCTACCTGATAATATTATTCCGGCACTGTTTTGTGGTAGTCCTAACCTTTTAGATAGTCTCGTTGTTATTATGTGCGATTGTGAGCCAGAATCCACAAGTGCTCTACACTCGTGTGTAATGCCCTTAGTTTCATATAAATACCGTTGAGGTATTTGACATTCAATTTGAAATATTTGGCGAATTAGTACGTGTTTGTTCTGTGCGCATGTTCGTTTGCGTGTTCAAATCTGTGTGAAATAGTGTATTATGTATTCGTCCGCATATTTTACAAGGACCCAATTTGCGTTCTCTATTCAAATGTCCAGTACCAAGACAATTCAAACAAACTTTAAGTTCTTGTACCCGTTGTGAACGAACTGACGGGGATAGTTTTTTGAATTCCTCACAAGAATATAAAACGTGTTTCCCCTTACATAATACACATGATTTAGTTTTTGCTATATAATGATCTTGAGTGATTATGATATTTAGTGTTTGAAGGCTTTTGAGATATTTTAGTTTCCTCAATTTCTACTTGACTAATCCGTTTATTAGTTTTTTCATGAATTTTCAATGTTCTTCTAAGCAATTATTCATGTCTTCAATTGTCACCTTGTTTGGTGTCTGCGCAAATGTCCTTTTCCATTCCTCCTTTATTGAAAAACTTAATTTCGATGACAATAAATATATCATCAGTGTGTCCCACTGTTCTGTGGGTTCCCTTAAAGCCCTCAAAGCATCTAAGTTACCTTCAAATATATCAATTAAGTCACGCAAGTCCCCCTGTGTCGCATGTTTTTTTAATGAGAGTGCTTCAAATAAACTACTTACATGATGTTGTGTCAATTCACTACTGTCCTCGTACCGTTTACTTACTTTTTTCTATGCAGAAAGACAGTTACTATCAGAAATTCCAAGAGATGCAATAGAATTAGAAGCCTTACCTATTAAATCTTCTTCTAAATACGCAAATTTCTGAATATTTGACAGTATTGTATTGTTATGAACTAAAGCCGTGATCCATTTACTGAATTCACCGTTAAATTTGGGAATTTCTGATTTCGGAGGAAATGTATTTTCTGAATGTATGTGTTCCCATTGCAGGAGCTTGAACTATCTTGTCTTGAATTAGTCGAATTATTAAAAGATTGACTCACTTGCCCCGCAGTTTGAACCAACTCGCGCGCTTTCGAAAAAAAAAATCGCATACTGATTTTCAAAATTGCAATCGCATACTGATTTTCAAAATTGCAACGGTCCCTTCAATATCAATTTGAGAGGATGATTCACAACTCAATTCAATTTTGGATTGAATGGCATCATATTTCTCAAATAATGGTTCAGATTTTTCTAAAAGTATTTTTAGGGCTGCTATATTCACAGTTGCAGTTTCTGCAAATATTTCATTTTCGAATCTAGTAGGAGCGCGTTTTACTTAGGTACGTTGACCTTTAATATCTTTCATAATGAATGACGCAAATTGAAATAACACAGAAATGAGGAAAGTTGTAGAGAAGTTGGAGACTCGCCTTTTGGAAAGTACTATGTACTGATGTACTTGTTATTGCTCTGAACTGAGCCGCCCACCTTGGTGTATGTAAGTCCTATTATATTACGTACTTGTAATGTCGTGCGACTGTTCAATCCGTCTGATTGGCGGATAATGTTCACTGATGTTTTAAATCAGTGTTGATATCGAAATAAAATGTTCCAAATAGTCACAAATGAATAACACTTGCACAATTAAGTTCTGAATTACCGTAGTTGAAATTCGAAGTCCGCGAATTTCAACTTCGCAATGTTCAAATGTTCACAAAAACTCACAATTGATACCTACACAAGTCCTTGTGTACAATAACTCCGAGAATTTCAACGTTAACAATGATCACTGAAAGTCACAACTACTGCACAAGTCCGTGTGCACAATAAGTTCTGAATTGTCGTAGTAAAATTCGAAGTACGCGAACTTTAACTAACTATCACTGAACTCACTTTGTATCAATATTCTCGAATGACCAATGTTCGATCTATCCGAGTATTAATATCCGGCTCGATGGACTAATGGTTGAATCTCCAGATGGATTCTGTATTATGTACTTTGAAATTCACTGTTTAAATCTACTTTTCTGATTAAAAGAGATTCTTTATTAAATTACTTTATGCAGTTGTTACAAATTGAATTATTATGAATAATTTATATGTACTGTTTATAAATCCGTACAACTGAACTTATGAAGAATATACTGTATGTATAAACTTTGACTGTTTGTCACCACCTGTCTGATAGTTTCCTGAAATGTTAATGATTCACTTGTGGTGGTTTTCGAGACACACATTCTTCTTCCAGTGTCATGACCGTTGCGATCGTTGACTATGATGAGACCATGATGATGTTAAGTTGGCAATAAGATTAGCTACTATCACCTTATCCACAGCAGCTCGAAACAGTTGTGCTGTTGACTTCCCAAACCACGCTCTGAGATTTTTTAGCCACGAAGTTGTTCTCCTGTCTACGCTTCTTTTTCCCATTATCTTTCCTTGAATGATCAATTGAAGCAAGCCATATTTTTCTGGATGTCGCATAATGTGCCCGAAGTACTCAAGTTTTCGGCGTTTTACGGTAATGACTAGTTCCGTCGGCTTATTGAGTCGTCGTAGTACCTCTTCATTAGTGACTCTATCCATCCAGCTTATCATCAGAATCTTTTTGTAGGCCCACATTTCAAAAGATTCTATTTTCTTCAGCAGAGTATCTGTCAATGTCCAGGATTCAACCCCATACATCAGTACAGGAAAAACATTACATCTCAGCATTCTTATTCTTAAATCAATATTAAGGTCGTGTGTGCAGAATGCTCTTTTCATATTTGTTAAAGTCGTTCGTGCTTTACCTATTCTGCTCCTTATCTCTTCACTAGGATCCCACCTGTCGTTAATAACACTTCCCAGGTAGATTAGTTTATGTTCACGTTCGAGTTGGACACCATTCACATAAATTCTATTATTTTGAAAGTTGCCATTTTTATTTATTATCATATATTTGGTCTTGCTGGTGTTCAATGTTAAGCCATATTTACCGCAATAAAAAAATACCCTTTTCATAAGGTTCTGCAACTGAGTATCCGAGCTTGCATAAATCAGGGTCTCGTCTGCATATCTGATGTTATTTATAATTTTTCCGTTGATTAATATACCCTCGTTGATATCTTCTTAGGCTTCGATGAATATTTGTTCCGCATATAAATAGAAGAGCAGTGGAGACAGAATACAACCCTGTTTAAAGCCCCTTCTGATCTCCACCTCCTCCGAAACTCGATCTCCCAAGCGGAAACTCGCTGTTTGGTACCAATAAAGATTCGCTATTATTCTAATGTCCTTGTCGTCTGTTTATGTGTCTTTCAACATTTGAAGCATTTTGTCATGTTGAACTATATCAAACGCCTTCTCGAAGTCAATTGCACACATATACACACTTTGGTTCATATCCCGACATCTTTGTACTAGTACCTGGGTGCTGAATAGGGCTTCTCGTGTTCCCAGTCCTTTCCTGAATCTAAATTGTGTATCCTGAATTTTATCATCGAGCTTCTTGTACAGTCTTTCATGTATGATTCGCAGAAGGATCTTCAGTGTATGGCTCATTAGGCTTATCATACGGTATTCGCAACATTTTCTTGACTTGCTCTTCTTGGGAACGGTTATGAAGGTCGAACGTAACTAATCAGAGGGTATCTTTCCTGTGTCATATACAAGATTGTATAACTTTGTGAGCGTCTTGATGCTATGTTCACCCATTATTTTTAGTGTTTCGGTACAGATCTCGTCTGATCCTGCCGATTTTCTATTTTTTGCCACGTTTATTGCTTTCTCCACTTTATCATATGTTATAGAGGGTCCACTTTCTATGCTCAACTCTGGTAGCTGGCTAATGTCATCTTCGAAGAGTTCGGACACGTATTCTTGCCATCTTTCCAACTGTTTCTCTACTTCCATTATTCTGTTGCCGTATTTATCTTCGAGAGCAGCGGGAGGTCGTCTTTTTCTTGTACGTGTGACAACTTTCAATTTTTTGTGTAGGTTGAACATTTCATCTTCTTTCATATTCTTCCAATTCTCTGAACTCTTATTTGTGCCACTCTGTTTTTGCTTCTCTGATCTTTTGTCTTATTTTCCTATGAAGTTGTTTGTACCTGGTTATGTTGAGATTTTTATATGTTTTTCTTTCCTCCATCATCGTCAGTATTTCATCCGTCATCCAATTTTGTCTGACAGGTTTCTCTCTCGAAATCAGGTGTTCCTTTTGTGCATTAAGTATAACATGTTTGCATTTGTTTCATAACATTTCGTGTTCTTCATCTCGTATGTCTTTCATTCCCTCATCAAGCTCGTTCTGGACTGTTTCCCTACAAAGTGCATTGTTTACTTTATCATGGTCTATTTTTGTTCTACCCGATCTAATATTCACATTCTTAAGCCTTACTTTCACTTTTCCTACTAACAGGTTGTGGTCTGATGGTAAGTCGGCCCCAGGATAAGTTTTAACAGACGTTACAGAGTTCCTGAACTTCTAATTTATACATATATAGTCAATTTGATTCCTAACTATTCTATTCAGGTTATGAGAAGGCGCAGTCCAGGTATACAGTCTTCTCTCAGGTAGATCGACACACATTCACCCTCACTCATCTCTGTACTCTGCTATGGTACTAAAGAACGGCTATGTGTTTTAAAGTTCTGAGTTTTGATGAGCACAAGTACTCTGAAAGCGATAAGGTGAGATACGATCTGGGAAACAATGACACTTTAAATTCTATAAATAATAACAATAACTCATTTAAAACCGAAACAAGTTAAAATAACGCGAATTAAGCTAAAATACAGAAATAAAGGGGCTTGAAATATCAACTAAATGGTATAAAAATCTAACTGAAATTTAAAAACAAAGGCTAAAATTCAATGAAGTACTTACAAACAAATAGGTTGTAGGGCCGATAACATGAAACACCTCTACAAGAGCTCATTTTTTTTGAAGATTCGATTTATTTAATAATTTTTAAGCGATGAGCCAACCATAACCTCACGCGAAACAATAACAAACACAGATGACTGTCAAATGAAACGATGTATTATCAGTCACCTGCGCATGTGAACAATTTCATTTAAAGGAATGTAACGATACTATGAAAAAATATAGCTAATTTTGAGTATGCGAAAAAATGTTACTAAATATTGTATAGCATTCAGAGAGGTTTCATCTAAACTTAAAACATATTTATATATGCCACTAAGATTACCAATATCGTCTCTAAAATTAATCCTTTCGCGTAAATCACATATGAAACACTTCTCCATGAAAACTCTCTTTTTATAATTCACCTCCGTCATTAAAATTCTTCGCTCACTGAAATTGATATTGTGTCCAGTTTGATTCACATGACTAGCTAATGCACATCTATTCGGTCTTAGTTTTAATTATTGCAAAGTTTGTCCCAAATAAGAAGCTCCACAACTACAATTGAACTTATAAATTATATTGGTCCTACAGAGGTCGTCATCTCTATCCTTTACACGAGAAAACAGATTCCTATTTGTCAGAATATTACAAATAGCAACTCTCAGATTAGGGACCTAGCAAAGGATCTTTCTTAGTCTGAAGGGGTAAGGGGATGTTCGATTCAACATCTGAAGAATGTGTCAAACTATCCAACAGATTGTCGATACTCGAAATCGGCAGAAAAATTCTATTGATATATACCAACGAGATCATTTAGATTTATCAACATGTATATACGCGTATGTATATAAAGTACAGTGGAAAGGTGGGTGAAAAAGTAAAACCAATCGTAAATATGAATTCATTCGAAGTTTTGTGTATAAGATCAATGAAATGAATGTCAGTTGTGTCCGAAGATAATTTAACTAGTCCTTGAAAAAGGCTTCGTAAAATTTCTATAATTATCACATATGTATATATTTCTGGTTTAAGAATAAAGATTTCTATATATATGTATATATATATATATATATATATATACATATATATATATATATATATATATATATATATATATTTATATATATATATATATATATTAGGTATTATGATATATATTATATAGTATATATATAGACATATATATATATATATATAATTTCTATATATATATATACTATATATATATATATATATATATATAAGTATATATATATATATATAATATATCATATATATATAATATATTATATATATATTTTATTCGAATTGTTGTTGCCTGTGATTTATTTTTAATCTCTTGATAATTATAAGCAATCTTAAAAAACTCGATTTAATTAATGAATTGACGTTTCACTATGACATTCATAGTTATTCAAAATTTTTGAACAAAATTGAAAATTCTTTGACATATATATGTCATTTATTAAACTATTTTCATCTCCAAATTTTCAATCCAATACTTAGCTACGCCGTTCTGATGAGGACCAAAGAGTCCGAAACACGTGTCAACGGCTGCTTCCATATAAACGTTCTATACCGATAATTCTGCTCTACTTTTTTAATATTTTCCCGTGACTAATTTCTTTCTGTTAAATAAATAGTACCCTATTATTATTATTTTCGAACATTACATAGGTGAAGGTTTCTGTAGTTTCCCTTGCCTTCTAATGAAACAATTTTGAATGTTAATATTAGACTGAAAGAAATTTTAACAAGGCAGATCAATTTTATCTATTCAATTTTATCAAGTCAATAAATGTCAAGAATTTTCAATTTTGTTCAAAAATTTTGAATAACTATGAATGTCATAGTGAAACGTCCATTCATTAATTAAATCGAGTTTTTTAAAATTCAACCCAGTCTGTTATTGCTAATATTATCAAGAGATTATATATATATATATATATATATAAATATATATATATATATATATATATATATATATATATATATATATATATATATATATATATATATATATATATATATATATATATATATATATATATATATATATATATATATATATTTATATATATAAATATATATATATATATATATATATAGGGTGTCCCAAGTTCGAGTGCTTATTAGACGTTTCTGGAGAACTGGACATATTTGAAATCTGAAATTGGAATTATGATATCTCTCGAGATTCTCTAACAGAGCTAAAATATTTTCGGAGCTCAAAACACTTCGGTTATACAGGTAAGTGAAAAATAAATATCATAAAAAATTTTTTTTCAAGTTTATCTTTCCTGACATGATCAGGTATTCAATTCTGTGTACTTTTCTGTTGAAAGCATTGCATTTGTTCGAATAGTTTTCAAAATAACGGAAAAAACCCAAAAAAAATGTGTCAAACTATCCAACAGCATTGTCGAAAGTACTCGCGAAATCGGCAAGAAAAATTCCTAATTGATATATACCAACGAGATCATTTAGATTATTAACATGTATATACGCGTTTTATGTATAAAAGTACAGTGGAAAGGTGGTGAAAAAGTAAAACCAATCGTAAATATGAATTCATTCGAAGTTTTGTGTATAAGATCAATGAAATGAATGTCAGTTGTGTCCGAAGATAATATAACTAGGTCCTTGAAAAAGGCTCGTAAAATTTCTATAATTATCACATATGTAATATATTCTGGTTTAAGAATACGAAGATTTTCAATATAATTATGTATATATATATATATAGACATATATATATATAAATATATATATATTATATATATATATAACTATATATATATATATATATATATATATATATAATATATATATATAAGGCTATATATATATATATAAATATATATATATATATATATATATATATAATATATATATAATAGTATAGTATATATATATATATATATAGAATGTATATATATATATATATACATATATACATATATAATATTATAAATAAATATATATATATATATATATATATATATAATATATATAAATATATATATATATATATATATATATATATATATATATATATATATATATATAGGGTGTCCCAAGTTCGAGTGCTTATTAGACGTTTCTGGAGAACTGGACATATTTGAAATCTGAAATTGGAATTATGATATCGCTCGAGATTCTCTACAGAGCTAAAATATTTTCGGAGCTCAAACACTTTCGGTTATACAGGAAGTGAAAATAAATTTCATAAAAAATTTTTTTTTCAAGTTTATCTTTCCTGACATGATCAGGTATTCAATTCTGTGTACTTTTCTGTTGACATCATTGCATTTGTTCGAATAGTTTTCAAAATAACGGAAAAAACCCAAAAGAATGTGTCAAACTATCCAACAGATTGTCGATACTCGAAATCGGCAGAAAAATTCTATTGATATATACCAACGAGATCACTTAGATTTATTAACATGTATATACGCGTATGTATATAAAGTACAGTGGAAAGGTGGGTGAAAAAGTAAAACCAATCGTAAATATGAATTCATTCGAAGTGTTGTGTATAAGATCAATGAAATGAATGTCAGTTGTGTCCGAAGATAATTTAACTAGTCCTTGAAAAAGGCTTCGTAAAATTTCTATAATTATCACATATGTGTATATTTCTGGTTTAAGAATAAAGATTTCAATATATATGTA
>JARQZK010003384.1:0-2500 GCA_030704885.1 Cynegetis impunctata
TTGGACATTTGGCTAATACGGGCAGTTATTTTAAGATCTACTTATTCAATCAAAAATATGCTATCACTCTAACGGAAGACCGGAGTATTTTAACTTATTGATTTGTGAAGATGTAAATTCAAACCCTTTTTCTTTCTATTTTATGGGTATAAGTCTAAGCTAAACGAGTGGTTCTCATTAATAAAATGATTTGCATAATGGGAACCTGGTTTATAAATCAAAAAAATATGTTTATGTTCTTCAATATCAATTTAAAAAGTATTCAAGATTTCTGCAATTAGTTTTATTTACTCCAGGCATTATATTATTCTTAATATATTTTTCAATATATTTGATCGCGAAATGAGTGATTTAAGCTAGAGGGTTCCAACAGAAGTTGGAAACCCCCGTGCTTTATTTCTATTGTTCTTTTGTTACATAATAAACTTTCACGCATTTTTAAATAAATTTTTGTACATCATATCAACAAGAAATAATATAAAATATGACGACAAAAAATTATTCAAGAGAGGGATTTCTCAAGTTATACTGTCATAGAAGAAACATCGAGAGAAATAGTTTTAGCTTTTAAGTTTAAATCACTTCCTTCGCCATACAAGGTCAACGTAGCGTTTCCAAGCGTTGATAATATTGGAAAAAATAATAAATCATCAATCCTTTAAATCAAATTGTTTCTAATATAAAAAATTTATTGTAGTACATGTGAAAAACTTTACATTGCTTAACTTCTACAAATTTTCCAATAATAATTTCTGAACATAAACAAAGTTTTGATAATGAAAGGGCCGAATCTCATTGATTCATCTAAACTACTAATCTAGCATTTCTTTGAAATATTAGTTACTGAGAGTAAGTAACTCTCGTCGATGGCAGGTAGAACTCACAACGAGTGCCTACTATTGAACTAGTTCAACAAAACACTTCCAGGTAGCATTTGCATTCCCTAACATTTATTTTACATTTAAGTTCCTAGATCATTATGATTTTATATACTTACATTATCTCTAACAGTATTTCATCAGCATCTGACGAAGAATTAGTACTTCGAAATATGAGTCACGCATTATAATCAACATTATTATCAATATTGTTTAATGTTTAATTAGTAATCAACGGAAGAAATTTAACATTGAATAATAAGAAATTTATATTGTGTATCAAAGTATCTGAATCAATATAAATGTTGTGAATTAGGTATTCGAATCGATTATTAAATATCAGAAACAATAATCAATCGACACTACTATTTTCAAAAATGAGGTATTAATTGAAGCAAACTGATCAATCGATTGAGCATAAATAGTACTTTCTACAATTGATGTGAATATAACTTTCAATAATAGCTCTAAAAACTCTAGATCGCAATGAAAAGAGTCGTTATTTCATCCTACTGTGATACAATGGGTGACAATTCTACACCTTTCATATAGAAACTGTCTTTGTAAATTTATTTTTACGTCAGCTGCCACCCGGTCTCAATCTGCTAAAAAGGATTCTATATCAGTTAAGCTCTTATTGTGCATCAATTTGGTTTCATTATTGATGTCTGTCAAATTATTATTACGTTATTAAGCGCATATACCAAATACCAGAGACGAATTCCACATTTAGGTTTGATAAATTATGGAAAAATATATATTGAATTGAATTGGCATTTATTTGGTGAAAGTTCATATTCATAACTTTATAAAGATATAAAAAACTAACTTTTCACAGGTTGATATGATAATCTATTGAGTAGACACGTTTCGTCATAACATTGACTTAAAGTACGAGATGAAGTCAATGTTATGACGAAACGCGTTTCCTCAATAGATTTTTATTCCAACCATTAAAATGTTAGTTTTTTATTTCTTTATGAGGTTAAAAATATATATTTGTACTTTTATTCATATATCAGTACTGCAGGCAAGTTAAATCAGTAGACGATATTGAACCAATAAATTAAAGAAACAATATTTCTCGAATAAGATGTGAGAAATTCAATTCCTTGTACGGTATTTTACACGTCCAGGTTATCCAAAGCAATGTCAAAAGAAAGCCGACGAGATATGTTCTAACAAATATAACTTGTTCCCTAAATTAGCCTGATCATAGTAAATAATTAAATCCGTATTTTTCCTCAGTGCAACAAATATATAATTTATATCAAATATACTTATCTTTGAATCAAATAATAACGACCTTGCATTTGAAAATCATACTATTGTTTCAATTAATTATTTCGCTTTTATTAAATTATTTACATTAAATTGCTGATGAAGTTATTTTATATCTTTAAGGATATAACAGAAAAACTTTAATGTATTAATTGAATTAATTTTGCCCTTTCAATAAATTCATTTCAAATTAAGTAAAAATGTGGTGAATTTAAATTTCAGCAGATATAAGTAACTTTTCTGAAATATATTTGAGATTTTGAGTATAAAATTTTCTATTTATATAGTACTCTGAAAGTGTCTGAAAAGACACTAATAATCGGAAAGGAAATAATATAATC
>JARQZK010003384.1:7500-12619 GCA_030704885.1 Cynegetis impunctata
GGTTTTTTTTGTTTTTATTAAAACTTTATCCTCATAACTTAAGGCACTAAAGTTATGGGATAACAAATATTCCACTAAGTCACCATTGAAATTTTTGAAATTAATTTCAGTAATCAAACTGATTTTAAAACAATACGCGTAACGCGAGCTGATTCCGGCGTCCATTATTCAGACAGTACGAATTAGGATCATACTACGATTCAATCAACGACTTTACTCGATGTCAGGGAGATTCTATAGTTGTGATTGGTCGACATTTTATAAGACTGGACTTTATCGGTGTTGCCATGTACATGTGTTTTGGTTTTCTATTTCAATGAAGTATTCATTCGGAGTATTTGTTTTTGAGTGGTGTGAGTTTGCTTTTCGGTGGCAGGCATAATGAACGTTGAGAATATACCTTTCTAAGCTTTCCGCAGCGACAAATCTTGAAATGAATGAAATGCAGTAAATGTAAATACCTTCTATCTTAATTAATAAATTATATTATATAATGTAGGTTGAAAGGAAGGTAGGTGCATAAAATAATATGATTTTGATTAATATGAATATGCTGAATGCTGACTATTCAATATAATATATATATATTAGTGATACACGGAATATTATTGAGGAGGCTTAGCCTCCTTAGCCTCCTTTGACTAGCCGCCCCTGATAATATATGTTCACCGAAATATATGTTCACGAAGGCACATCTTAATTAAAGATTATTCTTTGAAATGTGTTACTTTAATGAGCAGGCTGAGTGAATGCATAACAAACGTTAGAAACATCAGCCATCTGAGCCATCATTATTTACAACTTTATATTGCAGGTGGACAAGCAGCGGTAAGATTTATCTAGGTTGGTATCCTCTGTCACAGGGTGATACACCGGTGTATGAAAATACAATTGTATCGTGGTGATATACATCTGTCATCTTGATGGATACCTTCTATATGTCACTCAATGAATAAGTGATTTTAGAATTTTGTTGAAAATCTTTGATCACTTAATTAAGCTATTTATTTTGCTGTCAACAACAACCATTTTTTTTCTTCGTTCATTTCATGTTTACAATTGAATTCGTTTTGCTATGCATTTTCTTTGTTTTCAGTTCTTTTCTATTGATGTGATATATTGTTCAGATGTTCTGTTGACGGGTCATTAAAGTACTCGAAATATTATCTACAGCAAAAATTTAATTTCATTCCTAGCAGCTCAACAATCTTTCTCTTGAATAATGATGTTATAATACTATGTATATGTTTTTTTAAATTTATTTTACTTTCACGTGAAGAAGACGTGAAAACGGTCCAAAAATGTTGAATTTTTTTTAGCTAAATCAACCCGAAATGTGTAGTGGGTTGGTCGGTCTGTTCAATAACTTCAATAACTGAAGGAATTAAGCTATTAACTTCAAATTTGGTACACAGGTAGGTATCTATAAGATAACGGTTCTGATTGTTTATAAGCCAATTTGGTTTAGGGAAGGGTGAGAAATGGGTAATAATAATAATAATAATAAATTTTATTCGTACGTTGGCTAAAACAAGCATGTACACGTCATAATAATGTATCAATAGAATTTTAGAATACACATATAAATAAAAACATACTAACATATCTACAACATAAGTTACAAACACCAGCACAGAACTATGTGGAACAAAACTCTTCGAATGAATAAAATGCATGACCTAGTAGAAAACGCTTCAGCTCTTTTTTGAACTTTACAGTACTACTTATGCTAGTAATAAATGATGGCAATTTATTATAAACAGTAACAGACACATATCTGGGACTCCTTTCATACAACGCACTCTTATGCTTAGGAAAAAGTAATTTCGAATCATTTCTTGTATTATATGAAGCACCCAGTCTCGCAAAAGAGGCAAAATTCTGTCTAGCGTACATTGCTGCTTTGAGGACGAATATCGAGGGCAGAGTGAGTATACCATGGCCAACGAAATACCTCCTACATGACTCAGTAGGATGAAGGCCAAACAAGAGTCGAATAACTCTCTTCTGTGCAATGAATACCCTCCTCCAACCAGTTGATATACCCCATAATAATGTTTGGAAAGTGAGGTGCGTGTGAACCATAGCATGATACACACCTACAAGATCTGTAAGTGCCATACTGGACCTCAGCTGGAGAAGAGCAAAATATCCGCTACTCAGTCTTTTGCAAACATGATTAGGTAGTTACTAAGCAAAAAATGAAGTTTAATTTTTCGTCAAAAATTAAGTGATATGTCGTTAGTTTGGTACATAGATTTCAATCGATATGACATTTTAACACAAAATAGTGGTAGGGGTAACAAAAGGGTAGAAATTGAAAATTAATGTAAAAATTGAGTAATGTTTTTCAGCTGTTTTCAGGTAAATAGGTTCCGATTGTATGAACTCTATGATAATTTAGTTCAAAGCTATGAAGCAGGGGAAGGGGGTAAAAATAAAAAATTGTTGAGATGAAGCTAGTATAGTTTTTAAGTTACCATAAGTTGTTGCTGTTCATAATAAAAGTACTATATTGCCCAAAAAGTTTGACAATGTCAGTTACAGTGACGTGGAAGTATTTTTTCAATTTACAACTGTTTTTTCAATTATTAAAAATCGAAACTGATACATATGAGTATATATAGAGCTTTCAGCAAACGCTGAAAATAATCGAAGAAAATAACTGTTTTCCGCATTGGCTACATGAACATCATATTTTAGTATTATAAAATAGTTATCCGGTCGCAGGTAATTATTGTTTATAATTGCACCGTGTAGCTAAACTGAATACGTAGTAATTATAAAGCTATTTTGCTTACCAACATGACAATCACCGCGTAGAAATCGTGCAAAAAGTACACACCTCCTGAAATAGAAATAATTATATTAATGCCTTTAAATTACTATGACAATTGGAACAGATTTACAGGTATGATTTTGATTATCCACATGCTTAATTAGTGGTGTTATGTTTGTTCATATTTTGGTGCTTCTAAAGTTTACTTCAAATTTTGATAAATTTTTCCCGAAAATTATTCGTACTTTTTGGATGGATTGCCATACATAACATGAAATTCAAGTACAATAACTTTATAGTAAAATTTTGTTGACATTTGTTGGAAAAATAACACAGATCAAAACACTATATTTCATCCGGCAAACAATCCAATTGATTTAAATTTCTTCCACACAACTAACCACCATTATCTTAAATAGACATACATTTATGTACATACCCTACATAACCACCTTAGTTATCGAATGAAAATAATCATTCAACTTCACGTTCTTAAACTTGAGTGAAAAAGGATATACCTATAGAAACTTTGAACATGTTCTTTGAATACAAACATTTCAAAATACAGTATCTTAAAAATGAAACAAAAGTCTTTAGTGATCACCTAACGTATATGTTAGAGAGTAAAATAGGTGGTAATATATTCTTCCAATGTAAAAAAAGGAATGGAAGCAAGGACATTTTAATAAATTTTATGGTTTCTAATTAACTTTTGTTACAGTTGATTTCTATAAACTATACGTACCTACCCGTCCTATAACGCAAATAGATCATTCAGTACAACTAGGGTTGCAATCACCTAAATTGCCGATGCCGGACAAAAATTTTAAAACCCCGAACATTTCTGTGAAAATTTGTTTTTCCCCAGACTCGTAAAAAAAATTTTTTGAATGAAATAAAACATCGTTTATATTTTAATTTGTTTATTTATTTAAACTTTAGACTGCTTGTTTGCCATATGAGCAGAACAACAAAAAACAAATAAAATTCTATTATACACAGTTTTCAGTTTTTTTTTTGGTATCATCAAATAAAAAACAACTCATGACGATAATTTTTGGTAGATCAAAAATCAAATAGACTAGATTGTACATTGTAATAGCAAATTATAGGATAGGTCATCCTAGTTCGGTTAGGTAGGTTAGGTACCCAAAAGTCTAAATTATTTATTAACTATAAATCAAAAGTAAGTAACAAGTTTTAATTTTAACGAGATCAAGTTGATTTTTAAAAGTCGGAGCCACTCAAGTCTGTAAAATTAGACTTTATTTTGATCATCAGAGAAGAAAGCGTATATAGCGAAAAAACTCACTCTACATTCGCATTGTGAGCTGGTATACAAAAATATCACTATGCAATTTTGAGCAGTTTAGAATAGATGTTTCGAAAAAATTCGGCCACAACTGGTTTGCATTTAATAGCTTATCTCCGTCACTGAGACTCTAGCTTCACACAACCGGACACAAAATTTGTCCGGGTTTTCCCGGACATATTTTGAAAGTCCTGTCCGGACAACCACCGGACGCCCCCTAAACTAGGACAAATCCGGAGATACCCGGACGGATGGCAACCCTAAGTACAACAAATATCCGATGAACTTTTCATACCAGAATATGAACACTATACAATTAAGTGCAGAATATGCCATATTTTCCAAAACACCAGAGAGCTCCGTCACTAAGGTCGAGTTTTGCTCTAATTTTTATTCCTATAAGAAAAAAATTCAATTAAAGGGGCTGAACATATGAATAAAGCTTGAGTACTGGCAAAAATGCAAGAAATATCTCCATAAAAATTTCGGCGATGAGAAAAACATTTAAAATGATCAAATAGCATCTTTTCAACATCAGTCGAATTCACGTACAAATTTTCAGCATTCCAAATGAATTCGGAGTTGTTGTAGAGATGCGTAATGGTCTAAAATTCATAAAAACGTTAGAAAAACGCATAATTGCTGAGGTTAAGGGAAATATTTGAAACTTGCAATAGATCGTACCTAAAACATCAATTCAATTCATGTACTTGATTTCAACTAACACAATCAGCTGAAGCTGCAGAGGTGCACCATAAAATGAGAACTGCATAAAAATAGCAGCGTTCGGAGACAAAATTTTATGTCATCAAAATGCACTTCCTTAGCATTAATTTAATCCACGTACAAATTTTCAACCCATTCCATTTTGAGGGTTTAGGGGTGCAAAAATCCTCAATTTTTTTAGCTCCGTATAACTTTCAAAAAGATCTAATGGGCGAAATATCCGATATATATGTAATTTCCATATTTTTGTCACCTGATTAAAAATATTTTGTCATGCACCTTCCCGTCACACCCTTGCCAAA
>JARQZK010003385.1:0-5000 GCA_030704885.1 Cynegetis impunctata
TATATTTATATATATATATATATATATATATATATATATATATATATATATATATATATATATATATATATATCTATATATATATATATATATATATATTTTCTCGGTTCATATTGGTACCTTTAGCAGCGTCAACAAACCAAATAAGCTGAAAATTTGTATCTGGAATTGTTTGTGAGGCAGAACAAGATTGTCAAAATATGGATGAATTCAGTCAAAATGGAAGAAGGTTCAATAATGGTATACGATTTGGAAATTTATTATGAACAACATATCCGAAATTCAACATAACAAAATTTAAGAGGCTTGGCAATTTGTACGTGGGTTGAGTTCATGTTAGTTAAGTACTTTTTGGCAAAACAAACTTTTTTTTCTTTCGAATATCAAAAAATATTCAGTTTCTGATAAAAAAGCAAATTGAAAAATGTATTTGTTCATACAAATATGGTGATAAAATAATCATAACTGAATTGTTGATTGCTTATAAGAACAAGCATAGAATATGGAAATTCTAAATAAGCCACTAAATACGTCTTTTAACGAAAACACTGTTTACGTCAATCAATGCACGCGTTTTACTATTTGAGTTAAAGTCTGAGGTTTCAGTCAACACTCACATTGAGTGTTGGAGACAGTATTTTATTATAGCGGAATAAAACAATTTTTAACACTTAAGGCAAAACATTCAAACTGATACGTACTAGAAAAATTTTTATCATTTTCACGAACACTACAATCTTGTTATTCTTCTAAACTGTACACATATTATCACTAGTGGATCCAAGCAACTAACAGACGCATTTATCAACTTTCTTTTGGTTTTATATCAGTTATTTCGTCGAAACGAGGGTTGAAATTTAATTAGCTGCTTAATATTAATTTATTATAACTATAGTAATAGAAAGAAGAAAGTGATTACCAATTCCGGAATGCGATTCACAAAGATTATCTTCTACAGGTTATAGTACTGTGTGACTTTAATGATAAACAACTTCGATACATGATTAGAATGATTTGATAGATATCACTGTTTCACTCCACAGAAATTAGTAATAATGTGAGATAGGTAAGTTTATCAAGACCATTGATCCATCATTTCATATTACATAAATATATATATATATATATATATATATATATATATAAAATTTGCCGCCTATAGGTTGATATAGAACGCCGCCTAGTATATTTCAAAAAATTATTAAATGCGACCGCAGCGACCAAAAGAATAAGAACCCGAAATTTCAAGGTCACGTTATTTACTACTAGTACTATGTATATCTAATTTGCAATACCTATCAGATTAAATTGATGAAACTGCTAAATCGCTCAATCTGCTATCGGACATCGTTGAGCGTAAATATGTTTTAATTCGTTTTGAACATGAGAACAAATATCCCGATGAACAATTGCTGACAGCCATTGATTTGTATATTGTTAAAATAACATCAATATTTGGAAAAATATCAAGCAGATTTTGATCCCTAAACCAATCGCACATATTGTTGATATTTATATGTTTTTTATCATCTAATGCCAAGTACTCTTTGATGTGCAAAATCTCTTAAACTAGATTATCTGCAACATCTTGTGAATAAACTTCACCTAATTTAAATGCTTCATTTTTTATTTCCTGATCAGAAAGTTCGCGAAATTGAAAAAGACTTAGAAAATTTCGAATACCGTACGCACATTATCGACCGTTTAGTTCTTAGATTAATCGATCGACAAATGTAAAAAATTATATTTATAAATAATATCACCCATTCACACTGAACTCAAATTCAAATTGCACCATTTTATAAGTTAGTGTTTGTATTATTTAATGGAAAACGGTTTTAAAGCACGCCGCCGCTGTGTTTCGTGTATATATATATCGAAGGATAAGAAATGTTTGCGAATTTGATTGATTTAATCTGAATACTCTGTTTATAGTGGCGGGTGGCTCGCACCGCCGCGAAAAAAGGACTGAAAAATTTGTTTATTTTTGAAATTTTCCACCAAAAAATTTGCGGCGCCGTAGGCTACAGCCTAGCTGAGCCTATTCAGAAATCCGCCCACTGGTTCATATGATACCAGTGGCCGTTAATAGGGGAGGGGATCAAGGGGAGTCAATCCCCCCCCCCCCATGAGCCTACGAAAATTATAAATAGGAATTGAATAAAAGTCTTTCGTATGCTACGTTATTATTGTTATTAACATGAAATATTATTAAAGCACTAGCAACCTCTTTTGGTATTATGTATGTGCGATTATATGAAAATCATCTAGATATGTTTTTTTCGTGACGACTGATCAATTGTGTGTGCAATTATCCACTTATAATTTCAACATTATAATTAATCAAGAAATTGAATCGTTTTTCTAATTTTGGGTGAAGTAACTAGTAGTTTGGAGCAATTATTTCTATTCCAATGCTCAATTAGTTAAGTTTAATCGGTCACTTTGAGCAAAAAAACGTGTTTAAAAAACTTCAAATGGGTCTAATAGAAAATTTTTAATTCGAAAGGAAGAAGTCAACCAAAATCACCTCGCACTTCTACTCTTTATAAATTGTATACTGTACTTACTATTAAACAAAACTGCTCGAGCTTTTGTTTAATGGTGTACTGTTGTGTTATATCTAAAACACGAGCAGTTTTGTTTAATAGTAATGGTAGTATATATATTTTCAATCAATATTTAATATTTCGAATATTTTTTGAGGTAGAGTAGGTATCAAAATATGAGTAACTTTTGGCTTTGAAAATTTAATTACCCCATAACATTTTGACGTAATAAAAAAATTTCTGTGATAGCGTTCATCCATTTCTCCGGAATTGGAGAAAGATTAACTGATCATGAGAATTATAGTCTAGGTCAATAAGGTGCTTTTTTTTGTTCAATTGGTTCATATGAGTCTCGGAAAAATATCAAACAAGGTTGGTCATTCGATTCGATAAGAGCATGAAAGATATTTTTTAAAAAAAGAATTTAAGTTCTGTTCTTGAAAATTGTAAAGTTATAATTCATTTCCTAGCTAAAAATTATCTTCAAAAACTAATTAAATATTTTTTGATATCTAAATACATATACAAAAGGAGGAAATTTTGCTAAAAGAAAGTCTCCCGGAACTGTAGGATTAATATTTATAGTTGTTCTCAGAGTAAAAATACGGCCGACAACGGGTAGTCTGGCTTGCGAAAGTAGCGCCTCTGCATTTGGGACACTTTATATGTAATAACATTGTTTCAAGTTCTATATTAAAATATTAAAAATTAAGGAATGAAAAATTTCAGGTTCAGGTAAATGCAACAATAATCCAGTGACAAAAAACAATTTTTATGCGGCGATTTTTCAATTGGTTATGCTAGTAGGTTTTTTGCTACTTGAACAAGAACATCGCAAGTGTAATAACTGTTAAACAATAGATTGATACTTCTTGGAAGGCTAGTTTCAAAAAAATGCAGGATGAAAATTTCTGTTAAAAAAAATTAATTTTTTCAGTTTTTTATTAGCAATTTACGCACTTCAATTAATCATAACTTTATTTTCTTGATTCTCTTATAAACAACGCATTTGTTTATAACAATTTTTTAAACAATAGGAGATGAATATTGAAAAAACCATTTCCATGTAGTTTCCGATAATAAAAAACGGATCATTAAAATTAGAAAAAAAAATTAATTTTGATTTTACAAAACTATACCTGCGTAAATTGTCAATAAACAACTAAAAATTTGAAATTTTCAATGGGGATTTGACTCTGAAAAGTCTTTAATAATAGCTCTAAAATGAAAAATAATTTTCAGGATCGCATAAGTGAACAGTAATTCACACTTACAATTTTGCATGTTCTTGAAGTACCAAAAAATTGTTAATTATACGTATTCGCTTATAGACTAATTCAAAAATCGCTTTATATCGCTGGATTATTGCTCATTCACCGATTAGAAACTGTTCTGAATTGTTATACATTCCCGTAATTTTTATTTAATATGGAAAAATAATTGTTGAAGTGTCCCAAATGGGCGTGACTTTGCCCATACCAAATTACCCGTTTTCGGCCATATTTTTACCTATCTGAGAAAATTATGAATATTGATCCTTACAGTTCCAATAGTTGGGTCTTTTTTTTTGGGAAATTTGCTCTTCTTCTTTTCGAACTTTCTTCAGATTTCAAGAATCTCATATAATTTTTGACATATTGGCTAAAAAACCCAAACCCGCTTTCTTTTAAGTATAGTTGGTTTTACTTTCATAATTTTCGCGAATTTTTATTTTTCTCAAAAAACGTCTATATGCTATTCCGATGAGAGTGACACCTTTGCTCGCTCATATTCTTTCGAGACTGCTGAAAAAAAGTTGAACAAAAATGCACTTTTGGACTAAACTAAATATATTAGAAAGATTTTCGATGTTTTTCAAACATGATTTATACGAAATTGACAAAGCAGTTTGATAAATTCATCAAACTGATTGAGTTTTTATCAAAAATTTTCGCTACTGCCACACCTGCTGGTTCTCGTAACTTGAAAGTGTGGAAGAAATATTTAATTCGTAAAGGCGATGTTAAGCTTAAAAATTCAATAATAGAGCTTGAGGATGTTGCCTAGAAATTGGTCTTTTTCGAATATGCAATATGTTGTTTCAGAATATTAGCTATGCTGCGCCGGGTATCGACGTTTGAAGCGAATAGAAACGATTTCAAAGGAGCACGAATAAAAAGAAGGTGGCCTTGTAATGACCCTTCTGAACATATAAAATTCATTGCAAATTAAAAAAACTCATGATTTGTCTAATTTTTTTGTTTTTGAAAGGTTTTGCTGCTCTGGGCAATTCATTCGGTGACATTGGGAATCACAGCTGAAGTCATGAAATGTCGAAAAAAGCCGAAAAACTAGATTTTCTTCTCTAATTTTCCAAGATATGTTGCAATAATTGATTTATATCTCGCAATTCCCAATGATAATTCAAAATTTTTCACGCCAGATCTTTTGATAAATGATTCTTATTTTTGT
>JARQZK010003385.1:7500-12555 GCA_030704885.1 Cynegetis impunctata
TTTATATAAATACATTCAATGTAATAGGAAGCGCATTACGAGAAAATTTCTTAGGCCAGTTAGGTTAGGTCAGTAACCTGCCTTGCAACAAATGGCCTAACTGTTATGTGAATCTAATAGGTGAATCTATGTCAAGTGCCTAACCCAAACATTATGTAATATGTAATGTGTACAGGAAAATGATATGGTGCATTATTTGTATTGCAGCTGTCCCATTTTATTATTGCAGAATTATGGTTCTCTATATGTGATTTAGTAGAATGAGTATTCTATTCAGATATATAGATATATATATATATAGGCGTATGTCATATATATATATATATATATATATACGACAGAAAGAAAATAAAGTAATACTGTTAATGTAAACCTCCAATACTATAGTATTAACAAAATTCCTCACGCGTAACGAAAGCTGTGTCAAGTGCTGAGCCAAACAATTATGTAAAAACAGGAAAATGCTTTGGTGCATTATATTTTATTATTGCGGAATTCTGTGATTTAGTAGAACGAATATTCGAATATATATATATATATATATATATATATATATATATATATATATATACACACGGGTACATCAAAGGTCGATCGACTGATACGGCCATTTATGAATTCATTACAAAAATATTACAAGGCCTTAGAAGACCCTGAAATGACCATCGGTCTCTTCTTAGACCTATCAAAAGCATTTGATAGCCTGAGACATGACTACGTCTTGGCAAAAATGGAACAAATAGGTATACGAGGAGGATTAGCATTTAAAACTCATACAATCATATTTAGAAGAAAGAACACGAAGAACACGTGTAAAAAATGGTATAAAATAATTAATGCTTACCGGACCTAACCCTATAAAATTAGGAATACCACAAGGAAGTATACTAGGGCCAATCATCTTCACTCTTTTCATAAATGACCTGCATTCTAGCCTAGATGAAAAGGAAAAAACTAAAATTCTAATTTATGCAGACGATACGAACATCTTATTGAAAGCATATGCTTTTCCTGAAATTACCGGCATAATAGCAGAAGCAGTACTGAATAGGACAGAACATTGGTTTACCACAAACAAATTGAGCATGAAATGTTGACAAGACAAGCATCATCCTTTTTAAAACCAATCATGCAGGCTGTGATACTCCAGAATATCTTAAAATGTCAAACTCCAAGAACAATTCAATGAAAACCATAAAATGCCTGGGACTGGGCAGATAAATTGAAAATCTAAGCTGGGAAAGAACATATTCAAGAATTATCAAAAAAAACTTTCAAGCAACTTGTCACCGTTTAAGAGTAATAAAACAATATCTAGACATGAAAATCCTTAAAAATAATTTATCAAACAACTTTTGAAATCGAAATTAAGGTATGGAATTCTATTTTATGGAGCATAGCTCGAAGTATATAAATAATATTTTTCAGAAATACAAAAATGTAGGGCACTACGAATTTATTTTTGGCATGATTGTTGCAATGGATTCTTGTAGAAGTAAGTGTCAAGACCAAAATGGCCTATTAACATCGGACTGCAATCCATATACAACTATAGCAAGAGAGCCTACTTTTTTCTTTTCAAAAGCAAACATTATTATAGCAGAAGAACAAGAAGTCAGCACTACAGGATACAAGAACACATCACAGCTTTTATGTCCAGGCACACAGGCCTTACAATAACGTAAAACGAAGGCCAAATACTAATGCATAAGAATGTTCAAGCCATTGCCCCAATAGTGAAGTACAGGAACAGGAACCAGCATTCATTAAAATTGTACAAAAAAAATCTACGCAAATGCTACTTGGACATGGAGACCATAATAATATCCCATGGAATTTTTGAAGTATAGACTTTCCTGGATAAACATTTTATTTTTATTTTTGTGCTTTCTTTTTTTTTTCCTGACACAATTTAATTTCTAATTGTTTACAATATCGGTATAACATTCTGATTGTGGAAAATGGAAAGAATAAGTTAATTATTATCTATTATATATATAAGTAATAGTAGTTGCAATATATACTGATTTATGTATGTATAATCTGTTATTAATATATATATTATAGTTAGTATATATACTATTATTATATATATAGAGACAATCCTTCTTAGGATGAATTATTTAGCAATAACAGGCTTGTTGGAATGCCTCAAAAAACGTCAACTTTTTAATAAAAATCGAGTTTTTTTGAGATTCAACAAGCGCTGTTATTGCTACGCTAATTATCAAATGGATTAGAAAATAGTTCACAGGCAACAACAATTCGAATAAAAATAATTATATATATATATATATAGTATATATATATATAGTATATAGTAGTATATGATATATTCTCACATTGGTCTTTTCTTTTAGCAATAAGGGTTTCTATGGTTCCTTTTCCCATCTAATATAGAGCAGACCTGACTGCTCATATTGGACTGAATAGTACGTAATATTTACTTTTTAATAACAATCGAGGTAATTACAAGATTGTAATTAACATAGTTTTTTTTGACTTCTTAATTATGTTTTAAAAGTTCGATAAATGCTGGATTTAATTTCGTGCCTTTAAAGAAGTTTTTGAGGAGGTCACGAATTTTAATTGAGAAAGCGTTAACCCTTTCGATAACGGCTTTTTTGTTTTTCAAGATTAAAATCTAAAATTAGGAAGACTTAGCTGCTTCGATTTTTTAGCAATTGTCTTTGGTGTACTCGAACAAAATTCTAGTGTCATCTGCATGTTTAGGGGTGTTGAAATATGTACAAATATACTGTACATTTCGTGTAGTAAAACGGTTATATATGACTTGTTACAATATACTGTAATTTGCACATTTTGGGAATTAAGTGGTTGTGTGTTTTGCGATTCTGTAGATAATAGAGATGGCAGATTGGAAAAACAACATAAAGGGTAACAACTGGAATCATTTTATCTCGTGTGAAATATCAAGAGAAATAATTTGTTTGCTTTTTTTTTTGATAATTGTGCTTTATTAAAATGTAATATTGCGAGCTAGGTACAAACAGATTGTTTATCAAATTTAAAGCCGTTCATAATCATGTTGAAACTTCTTTCTTTTAACCGGTATTTTCATCATCATTAAATCATGTGCTGTCACGTTCTATCGTCGCTATCTCCCCACCCATGAATCGTCATCGAATAGGCCGCTTCAATATCCTGAGTAGGCCCTGCTCAATTAGTTTCAATAGTTGTTCTTCAGTTAACGGCACTTTTTTTTAGCAGCATTTTTCAATTCATACTACTATGGAAATGAATCTAATATAACAAAGGAACTCTAAATAGACATGGGAGGTTTTTACCAATACCTGTCGATTTCCGTTTACTTCAGCAATTTACAATATATTGTACAGTGATATTTAATCTGTCCAATATGAGAAATAAACAAGACGATAAATTTTCAGCAGAGCTTCACTAATGAAAGTAACAAAATAGCACGTATCGGTTATTACCAAAATTAAATATTGCAGGAGCATGTCACAGACATGGTTTTAAGACAGTTTCGAAGGGCCACTTCATTTCAACATTCTGGAAACAACTGCTGTTAACTGCAGTAACAGGTACCCGAGGGGGCTTGATAACATTATTTTGGGTAAGACTACTCCAACGCTAGGTGAAGGAAACAGGGTATAAAGATAGTAATAAGGATGTACTTTGTGAGTAAAATGAATAGAAGCATACTCAGAAAATTCGTTTGGATTTACGTAAAGTGATGGTGTAGCTAATATATTGTACACAGTGAGCCGAAAGGCTTAATTAATTAGTAGGCAACGGGTTTCAAACTTTCTGTATTGCTAAGGAAAAGATGAATTAAGTGAATATATATATATATAAGTATAGTATATATATGATATATATATAGATATATATATATATATATATACATATAAATATGTATGTATGGTATTAAATTTTGTTTTTCAAGCAATAAGGAAGAGTACTTTAAACAAAATCAATTTTAAGTCGTAATGAAGACTACAAGTGCAGAGTGGTTTTGATAGAGTCTATCAGTTTGAACCTAGGCGAGAGTTTTCAATCTGCTGCAAGCAAGCTGGGCAGCAGGTAAGAGGACTGTCCGCATGCGACCGAGTGAGCGGACGCTACGATGCGAATGCTCACATAGCGCTCATAGTATTAGGAGAAGGCACTAATGTAACATGGCGAACAAATCATAGCGCCGTCTGATCGGATAAGTTGATTGGTTATCTCACTCTAGCCAAACAGAAATCCGGCACGAAACGTCGAACAAACTCATGTCAACCTAGAGACCGCATGAGGTGACACCATCCGGTGAAATGCGAAGTTCTGTCAATGTTTTCGCCAGACATTGCAGACAGAGCCGCATGGTAGCGAATGCCTCGATGAGAGTTGTTGTCTGCATGATTTTTGAGTCAGCTATTTATTATGTACTAAGCAGGCGCAGCGTGTATGATAAAGATAATGGGTGATGAGGTTCGGAAATTCCTTTTTGAATAATTGAGTGATTCCCCTCAAGATGAATCCTCGCAACAGAGCTAGTTTTTTTTTAAAGGGGATGATGGGACACAGTGCGAGTATTCGCTGTGTGCGGACTGTCTAGTGTCGAAGTGTTCTATATGATTCTCGCTTTGAAGGATGAATGGGAAATCCCATGTCATGCGAGTCTCGAATGAAAACGTAGCTCCGGTTGGAGACTTGATACTATTGATCATTCAAGTTTTCACCAAATGAATATGCCGCTATCGCTTGATGTGATTGGAGTATCTGATGGTCTATACAATGGTGTTAGCTCAAATAAATATTCATTTGTTCAATATACCTATATATATATAGTAGTGATATATATATATATATATATATATCATATATATATATATAGTATATAGGTATATTGAAAATGAATATGTTATTTGAGCTAGAACATTGGTAATGACATAAATAATAATAGATGACCATAAGGATAGGATAATTGCATGGTTGAAGAGATTGGGATGGAGGTATATGATATATATATATATATATATATATATATATATGATATATATATATATATTTTAATTCTTGATTTAC
>JARQZK010003386.1:0-12493 GCA_030704885.1 Cynegetis impunctata
ACCACTCGAGCAATCGAAAATAATCGATTATACTGACCTCGTCACTAGGCGTATTTTTTTAAAACACATTTTCGCAAAAATACGGTTCTCGTGACTCGGTAAGTATAGTCGATTATTTTCGATGCTCTTGTGATAATTATTACTGATAATATTTCATCATCACTAGAGTCTGAAGAAGAAGGCTGGTACTCATCAGAGTCCTGAAAGCAGAAAACAAACATTCTTGCAGACTCTCGTCAAAAATGTTTTCATTCAGAAATTGCTTTTGTAGACAGTAGAAACTGGTAGATCCACTTTTGTTGACACTAGCAGCAAGTGCGTCACCTTCATGTACCTCGCCGGATAATGATATGTTTTTTTTTTCACATTTATTAGTTAGCAGGTGGGTTACTTTTGGATATGGCCATGTTGATCATCATTTTCCCCCTTGACAGCATTCTTCTGAAACAAAGGAATTCAATTGGATAATTATATTAATATAAAATATCATTTTTCTAATCAGGAGGGTAAAAGCTTGAGAGGGGTAAAAAGCTTGGGCGGGGGTTGAGAAGCTGGGGGAGGGTAATGATTTAGGTTTGAACCGCTTTTTATCATTGTTTAACCGTAGAAATTTAGTCGACGCACTAATGCTTTGAGAGTGATGTCTACTATTCACAGAACTGCTAGTTAATTATTTTATTGATATTTAAATTTGAGAAAGCATTTTTGTTTACGATTACTAAAAAAAGCTTGTACGCTCAATTGCAAAAAGTCGTATGTTATACACCCCAATCAAATAACCTCAAAGAGCCAGGAAAATTTAACATACGACATTTTGCAATTCAAACAAAAACTTCAATAAAACATCACGATTACAGCTTCATTTATTATTTAATAATAGAGGTGTTCATTATTTAATAACTGAATGACTGAAAAAGCCAAATATTGGTTAAATTTTAAGACATGTGTTGTTTAAACTAAAAGTATAAGAATTAAGTGATTTTTAACCTACGTATCTTGTTTTCGTTTTTTTATCTTAACACACTCTTAAACTAACTAACCGAAAGAAAAATAAATAAAAATAAAACTTACCTCAATTGATCTGGATTCTTTCACTTTCAACACAAATTGTTTATGAACCAATATACATCAACTAAACAGTACAGCACGTGTGAGTAACCTAACCTCTTTGTTGTCCATCTAGGATATGTTCTACATACGACATTTTGCAATAAAAAAAATCAGCTGCAAAACATACGACTTTTTTACATTTAACCATAACTTATAATAGATCAGCTGATGACATACGATATTTTTGTAGCAGTTGCAGACTGCAAAATGTCACCTTTAGCATAAATAAAATAAAAATGGACAATTTTTACATACGACCTTTTGCACTAACAGTAACGATTTATAATTATTTGATTTCCCTAATTATTTCACAAAAAATCTTTGCGCATGAGGTTTATATATATATATATATATATATATATATTAATATATATATATATATATATATATATATATATATATATTTATATATATATATATATATATATATATATATATATATATATATATATATATAATATATATATATATATATATATATATATATAATATATATAATATATATAATATATATATATAATATATATATATATATATATATATATATATATATATATATATATATATATATATATATATATATATAATTGGGTTATGGTTGGCAGTGCGAGGTAAATCAAATATCATCAATTCAGCTTCATTATAGATATATTAATAAAGGTTTCGGAGGTCCCCTCCTTCCTCAGTATTAATTTGTCTTATAAATTTTTTATCTGATATATGGTGTAAAATTGTTTAAGAAATCGTCATGGTTGATTTCTTCTGACCATTTTGTTTTTGATTTCTTTGTACTTGTTTGTCATTCATGTCAATGTCATCTCCTGTCAAAGATCGTGAAGTGTGTTGTGTTCCGTCTGTTCTTCTTCTTCTTTTCGTTTAGGTCTTGTTATAAAAGGTATGTAAAATTGGCTCACGTGTTTGATGTCTTGTCTGTCGTTTACTGTTTTATCCAAATTTCGTTGTATGTGTATCATCTCCCATATCTCTCTGTGTTTCAGTTTAGGTTCAATTGTTAAAATCTTCGTTTCTTCGTAGTCAAATTCGTGTTTGTTCAGTGTTTTGTGTTTGTTGAGTGCTATTGTTGCGGACTTGGTGTATTTGTGTGCGTTAAGTCTGTCATATAGTCTTTGTGATGTCTGTCCGATATATTGTCTATCGCAGTCCTTGCATGGGATACTATATACCACATTTGATTTTTTCAATTTAGGTGTCTGTGTCTTTAATTTGCTAAAAATCTTTCCAATTTGGTTTTGTGGTTTGTGGACTGTTTTCATGTGTTGTTTTACTATCTTGTCAATCTCATGTGACAGACTTCTTGTGCATGGTATTGATATTCGTGTTATGTTTTCCTCATTTTCTCTTTGTTTTTTGGTCTCTGTGTTGTAGTTTTCGTGGACTCTTCGTCTGATTAGGGCTGTTATTAATTTTTCAGGATAGTTGTTCTTTAGTAGTTGTTCCTTCAATTCCCTAATTATAGTTGGTCTCAATTCAGGTGATGTTAGTTTCAGGGCGCGGTCGATATATCCTATAATGGTGCCCTTTTTTTCGTTTATGTGGTGGTTAGAGTTATAGTTGAGGATGTGGTCGGTGCTTTGTTTCTTTCTATGCCATTTTGTGGAGATTTTGCTGTTTTTCCTAATGAGTGTTATGTCCAAGAAATCTAGTTCCATATTATTTTCTTCTTCAAATGTGAACTTAAGTTGTTGATGTACATTGTTAAATTTCTGAAGGATGTGGTTCATGGTATTCGGTGTTGTTATCAGCAAACAATCATCAACATATCTCCTGTAAAATGGCTGCATAGTAGTCTCATTCATTATATCTTCTTCGATGTGCTCCATTACCATCTGTGCGATGACACTTGATATGGGAGTTCCCATTGCTACTCCTTTTATTTGTTTGAAGTGATATTCTCTGTATTGGAAAAAACTGTTGTTGAAAATGAGTTGGGTTGCCCCTAAAAACTCATTTTTTGGTATTGTCGTTCCAAATTTCATGATAGAATTAAAATTTGCATGATAAGTAATTAATAAAGTCTTTAAGTCGAAGTAGCCCTTTAGAGTCCTAAGCATAAAGCAGCATATATATATATATATATATATATATATATATATATATATATATATATATATATATATATATATATATATATATATATATATATATATATATAACTGAGATTCAATTCTCGCACATCACTTGGTGAAACATCATAGAGAATAAAGTATAAACTTTAAAATAAAAACACTTGGCTTATGTTTCACAATATAAAAAATATTTAGATACTGTATTTAGCAGTAATGTGAAGTCGACATGTTTCGAGTTATGAACTCATTATCAAGACTTCACATTACTGCTAAATACAGTATCTAAATATTTTTTATAATTGTGAAACATAAGCTAAGTGTTTTTATTTTAAAGATTATATTTTATTCTTTATATATATATATATATATATATATATATATATATATATATATATATATATATATATAATATATATATTATATATATATATATATATATATATATATATATATATATATGCTGCTGCTTTATGCTTAGGACTCTAAAGGGCTACCTTGACTTAAAAACTTTATTAATTATTTATCATGCAAATTTTAATTCTATCATGAAATTTGGAATTTTCTTTTGGGGTGGGGTTGTAAATGCAACAAGAGTCTTTATTGTGCAGAAACGGGCATTGAGGATAATATTGAACCGCCTTTAATCATGTAGGGGCATTTTCAGATCACACAATCTTCTTACAGTGGCAGGTCTGCATATATTTGAGTGTGTAACATTCTTATATAATAATAAGCATCTCTTCTGGAGCTACCTACCTAAGCATACACGTAGTACTAGGTCTCTTAACTATAATATACCCCCTCATAGGCTGACTCTCTTCAAGCATGGTCCCCTTATTCGTGCATTAGGTATTATGGTTGCCTTCCATTATCAATAAGACAAATTGAAACGGCTGTAGCTTTTAAAAAAAGTGTTAAAAAGTTCCTTATTGAATTGGAACCTTATACTGTTGCGGACCTTTTATCCTTGTAAACGTTTTGTTTTATGTATACAATTCTGATGTTAAATCTGTTTGAATGTGTACAAGTTTGTTTCTAATTTTAGCTATTTTAGTTTTGATCAATGTTTTGATGTATCTAGTGTTTTAAAATCTATTAAGTTTTAAAATCTATTAATTTTTAGTGTTAAGTGTCTGGTTTTGAATTGATTTTATTGTACCTACCTATTTGAGACGCCATTTGTTAAATACTGTGTAAAAACTTCGTATTTTGCTATGTATTTTTTGAAATATAGATATTTTTGACTTTGACTTTTTAGCATTTAGAAAAGCTGTTTGTTCTGACTATTACTGCCAATTTTTGTCAAATATTTTGTTTGGTAATGTTATAACAACAATTTCAAACTATCGATTTTATTTTTTCAGGTGAGTGGGGAAACAATGAGAAAGATGCAAGTGGTGAGCATATTTTAGTCAAACAGGTTTGCAATATTTTCTGAAACTAGAAGTTATGTTTGAAAATTGATTCTAATAATGCTAACGTTTCGTCACGAAAGGTTGTTCAAACCTTTTGAAAATAAAAGATTAATAACTGAAAATGCAGCATAAACGAAAACATTTCTAATCTATACTATATTATATGCCTCTATATATATATATATATATATATATATATATATATATGTATATATATAGATGTATTTATATGATTGGGTGTATATTTCAGTATGTTTTAGTAGTCATGAAGGGGTTGACAAAGTTTGATCCGAAACGTTGATGTAATAAAGAAGAATTCACAAATGTTTAGTTCTTTGAGCCGTTCCACCCAATAATACTTTTACTCTTAATATATATATTTACACATATACCTATATATATATATGTATATATATATATATATATATATATATTTATATATATATATTTATATATTTATATATATCTATATATATATTTATTTATATATATATATTTATATATATATATATATATATATATATATATATATATATATATATATATATATATATATATACCTATATATATATGATGTTCAGAAAGATTTCCGCGGTCGAAAGTATTTGAAAAACTTGGTTCTCGGGATGAACCGCGTAAAAGATTTGAAAAATCTCGCGACGTTTCGGCTCCTATCGCGAAGCCGTCTTCCGTAGAAGTACAAGGGAAAATAATGCAGGCACGTGGCCTCAATCTGCCTACTCCACGAATCAAATTAGGAGGAATCGGAAATAATACGAATGCGTGGTCTCAAACTGCCTACTCCACCAACCGTACTGCTTCCTGTCAACTCTGAAGTCTCAACCTGCCTACTCTTCAGAGTCAACTGACGGGCCGATCTTCGCGTGGCCGTATTTATAGGGAAGGGAGGCGGGTACTCTAATTACGTAGTTATTGTCTCAGTTATTGACGTAGTATTGACGTCAATGGGGTATTCACGCACGGTATCAGTGCGGGATGCACTCCGATTGGGTGTGACACGGCGACCACTGAGAAGCGGCTTCCATGCTGATGGGAGTCTGTGACTGTCATCTCTGGTGTTCAAACAATTTGGACGTTTTTCTATTTCTACAGCTTCACGAAATATTCGGGATTTGAATGATCGGACGGGAGCATTAGTTCTTGTATTGGGGTAATCGATAATGTGGCCTGTTTGGGTGTGATGTTGGGAAAGGGCGTTGGTGATATCTGAATGTCTTACTGAAAGTGAAATGTTCTTGGCACGGACCTGAAATTCGTCGGTTCGTTTGTCCTATATAAGAACGAGGACAATTGGAACAGGGAATCTCATAAACACCGTGATTTTCGTTAGGAATTTTATCCTTGACGGATCTGATTAGATGGGAGAGTTTTTGTTGGGTGGTGAATATTGTTTTGATGTTTGTGTTTTTGAGAGATCTTGCGATCTTATCTGTTACTCCTTTGATGTAAGGAAGGAATAATTTAGGTGTAGATTCTTGGTCAGTGGGATTGGAACGTGGTACAGGTGGGGTGATGTTTGTGTGTTTGCGTATGTTCTTGTTGATTTGATATGTGTTGTAACCGTTCTGTAATAATATATGTTTTAGAGTCTTGAGTTCTGATTCACGGTGTTCGTCGTCAGATAGTCGAATGGAGCGGTAGATTAGAGTATTAACTACAGAGTTAAGTTGAGAGGGATGGTGGTGAGACTGGGCGTTCAGATAACGTTTTATACGCCTCTACGGAGAGGAATTTCTTTCAATCACAAAATCCTATTCTTCCCTTTTATCCCGAAAACATCGACTCCTCTGTGACCTCACCTTTCTGAAATCATGTCGTGACCATCGTGTCGTTCCCAAATTTCTACATTTCAAACATCATACAAAATCCCCTTCCATAACCCGAATTCTCAATAGAACAAGTTTTGCCCTCCTTAGAGATTCCATTCACACTACAAGATGCAACCTAAATCACACTAACGAACTACTTCTCAAAACTTTCCATCACCTTCACTCTTTCCACATCCATCCAATCCTATGGGATACTTTTGATCGCCTATCCAACTCCAAGGCACAACATCTTTCCGACCAAAAGACCTTAACCCAGAAAAATAAACTAGCCAAACTCATCAATTCCCAAAAACCACAAAAATCATCTTCATCTTATACCTCCTCCATTGTTCACAATTATTCTGACACCCCAATTTCCGAGATCGCAACAAAAGCACTCTCGAAAGGCTTCAACTATTCCATCACACCAAAATCCATCCCCATAGAAAACTATCATCTCCCAAACAGAAGAAGCAATTTCCCATCTACCAACAGATCGAGCAGAAACTGCCAGACATAACATCGCCAAAATTCCTCGTACAAGTCGGCCACCCCGTCCCAACCTCAATTTTTCTGTGAGTCATACTCTCAAAGAACTTTACAATGACCAAAATATAGTCGTCCTACCAGCCGAGAAAGGCAATGCCACTGTCATTCTTAACACTTCTTCTTACCTCGATAAAATGTCCAATCTTCTGGACACCCCCGACTATAAGCGTATCCCTCATGACCCGACAACATACCTGGAGAAAACCACAAAATCTCGTATCAACCAATCGAATCTGCCACCTGAAATAAAAAAGTCTCTAATCCCAAGAGAAAAATCTTCAAGAACTCCTCGAATTTATGGTCTACCCAAAGTTCACAAGCCTAATATTCCACTTCGACCCATTGTCAGCGCTTACAATTGTCCAACACATCCTCTTGCGAAATATCTCGCCAAAACCCTTCAACCCCTTGCCGAACAAACCCAGTCATACGTAAAAAACTCTTTTCACTTCATAGAACTCCTAAAAAGTATTGATATTAGCCCATCTGATCTCCTTGTTAGTTTTGATATTGTCTCCTTATTTACAAATATCCCCATCGAAGAAACACTTTCCATCCTAGACACGAAACATGAAATATCCCAAGACAACCTATCCCTGATCAAACATTGCATGGCCAACACTTACTTTATCTTTCAAGGCAATTTCTTCAGACAAATTAAGGGAGCCCCAATGGGATCCCCTCACTCCCCCGTCATAGCCAACATTTTCATGGAACATTTCGAAACCCAAGCTCTCTCGTCATTCGACCTTAAACCATCATGCTGGCTACGTTATGTAGACGATGTCTTTGCGATCTGGCCCCATGGCGGAGACTCGTTGCTCCACTTCTTGAATCATTTGAATGGCATACATCCAAGTATCCAATTCACAATGGAAGTGGAAAACGATGGGTCTCTGCCATTCCTCGATGTCATGGTCAAAAAACTTCCATCCCAAGGCTTCTCCTATTCAGTTTATCGTAAACCCACCCATACAAACCGTTATCTGAACGCCCAGTCTCACCACCATCCCTCTCAACTTAACTCTGTAGTTAATACTCTAATCTACCGCTCCATTCGACTATCTGACGACGAACACCGTGAATCAGAACTCAAGACTCTGAAACATATATTATTACAGAACGGTTACAACACATATCAAATCAACAAGAACATACGCAAACACACAAACATCACCCCACCTCTACCACGTTCCAATCCCACTGACCAAGAATCTACACCTAAATTATTCCTTCCTTACATCAAAGGAGTAACAGATAAGATCGCAAGATCTCTCAAAAACACAAACATCAAAACAATATTCACCACCCAACAAAACTCTCCCATCTGGTCAGATCCGTCAAGGATAAAATTCCTAACGAAAATCACGGTGTTTATGAGATTCCCTGTTCCAATTGTCCTCGTTCTTATATAGGACAAACGAACCGAATAATTCAGGTCCGTGCCAAGGAACATTCACTTACAGTAAGACATTCAGATATCACCAACGCCCTTTCCCAACATCACACCCAAACAGGCCACATTATCGATTTCCCCCAATACAAGAACTATTGCTCCCGTCCGATCATTCAAATCCCGAATATTTCGTGAAGCTGTAGAAATAGAAAAACGTCCAAATTGTTTGAACACCAGAGATGACAGTCACAGACTCCCATCAGCATGGAAGCCGCTTCTCAGTGGTCGCCGTGTCACACCCAATCGGAGTGCATCCCGCACTGATACCGTGCGTGAATACCCCATTGACGTCAATACTACGTCAATAACTACGTCAATAACTACGTCAATAGAGTACCCGCCCCCCTTCCCTATAAATACGGCCACGCGACGATCGGCCCGTCAGTTGACTCTGAAGAGTAGGCAGGTTGAGACTTCAGAGTTGACAGGAAGCAGTACGGTTGGTGGAGTAGGCAGTTTGAGACCACGCAATCGTATTATTTCCGATTCCTCCTAATTCGATTCGTGGAGTAGGCAGATTGAGGCCACGTATCTGAATTATTTTCCCTTGTAATTCTCCTGAAGATGGCTTCGCAAAAGGAGCCGAAACGTCGAGATTTTTTCAAATCTTTTACGCGGTTCATCCCGAGAACCAAGTTTTCATATATATATATATATATATATATATATATATATATATATATATATATATATATATATATATATATATATATATATATATATATATAAATATATATATATATATACAGGGTGTCCCACCGGGAAAGAACGCGATCTGTATATGGAAAACTACACATAGGAAACTTTTAAAAATTTGACAGTATACTAATGTTGATAGGGGCAACTCGACTAAAATATTTTCAAGATGGTGGTACTTCCGGTTACACCGGAAGTAGATACCAACTTGCTTATTTTTAACAGGATACCCTATATATTAATACATTTTTAGATTCTACGTAAGATTCTAGGCAGATTTTATGTATTATGTCCTATACCTAAGTCTAAGCGTTTTTGACATATTTAGGTTTTTATGTCAAAACTGACGATTGCAAGCAATAATTATCAATTGTTCCTATAAGGATTCCCGTATCACTTACTTTGGGGTCGATTCCTCATTGAAAAAGACTTGCTTCAATAGATTTTGTATGGTATTTGGATAACTGATCATACAGGGTGTTCGAAAAAAAAGATCTAAAATGAGATTGAGAAAACTGACACAAATCAATTTTTTCAAATGGAAACACCCCCATTTTTTTTATTTTGTAGTATTTAGTATTCAAAAAGAAGGTAACTTTGTATAAAGTTATCTATACCTAAAATTTGAAGTTTTCGAAATATTGCCAATTTAATATTTTTATATGGTGATTTTGCATTTAATCGTTAAACAATTAGATCTAGTATATCCACGATCGTATTTGACATTTCAAATCATCGTAATGGCACCCCGTTTAAATTATACAAACGAAAATTGTTCAAACTTTTAAGGCTTATCTAAATCATTTTCATTTAAATGCTGCACTAATGAAAATATGGATAGCATGATAGGGATGATATTTGTGTTTCCGTAAAATTCTTAGAACTGACGATTTAAATAAGCCTGATTCTAATGCTATCTGCCTTGAAGATTTTGTTGGATATGCTTCAAAATATCCCAAAATTGCTATTTCAATATTTTCATTGTTAACAACTGGTTTCTTTTTGTACACTTATGCCTTTACGGATCCAAAATTCTTGAAGTTTTCTATAATTCGTTTAACAGTATTTGGTGATGGTTTTTGTTCATGAGGATAACGGGTCGCACATGTATCACATGTTCTTGAAATAATTTATCACATTGTCCATAAATAATAAATAAGTTTAAATAATCTTCGTTCGTTTAATTTAACCGGGGTGCCATTACGATGATTTGAAATGTCAAATACGATCGTGGCTATCCTAGATCTAATTGTTTAACGATTAAAAGCAAAATCGCCATATAAAAATATTAAATTGGCAATATTTCGAAAACTTCAAATTTTAGGTATAGATTACTTTACACAAAGTTACCTTCTTTTTAAATACTAAATACTACAAAATAAGAAAAATGGGGGGTTTCCATTTGAAAAAATTGATTTTTGTCATTTTAGATCTTTTTTTTCGAACACCCTGTATGATTAGTTATCCAAATACTATACAAAATCTATTGAAGCAAGTCTTTTTCAATAAGGAATCCACCCCAAAGTAAGTAATACGGAAATCCTTATAGGAACAATTGATAATTATATTAGGGCTTGCAATCCTCATTTTTGACATAAAAACCTAAATATGTCAAAAACGTTTAGACTTAGGTATAGGACATAATACATAAAATCTGCCTAGAATCTTACGTAGAATCTAAAAATGTATTAATATATAGGGTATCCAATTTAAAATAAGCAAATTGGTATCTACTTCCGGTATAACCGGAAGTGCCACCATCTATGAAAAATTTAGTCGAGTTGCCCCTATCAACATTAGTATACTGTCAAATTTTCAAAAGTTTCCTATGTGTATATATATATATATACATATATATATATATATATATATATATATATATATATATATATATATATATATATATATATATATATATATATATATATATATAAATATATATATCGTCGCCTTAGACGTGAACAGGTCTAATCCATTCGGCATAAATTTTGAGTGAAACGCATTTAAACTTTCTTTGTTCTGGAAAACCACACATTTTTGTTTATGGGAAAGGAAAAACATCTGATATTTTCCTTAAATGAATGAATGAATATAAGTAACAAAAATATTTTTCTCACAAAGTATTTAACTTTTGTAATGACTAACAAGTGTCGATACAAATAAATATGGCTTAGAACTTTTCACTAAGACTTTGGCTGAGTATCAGTACAAATGAATGTGGCTTAGAAATTTTCATTAATACGTAAACTTAACTATTTGTCTAGAGTACTTTGACAAAATCTAACATAAAAAGATAATAACAAAATATTAAAAGAATGATTAGGAATACACTTTGATTCGCAAAATTTTAGCAAGCTCTCAAGTTTCTTCTGTATTACTGTTCTCGGTGCTATAAACAAATTTCTTGAGATTGAGAATATGATGAACTTTTTCGGTTTTGATTTTTTTACTAATAAAGTTTTAAAAGTCGAAAAGCCGTTCTTTATAGAATATGCGTGAAGGATCTTCTTTTCTATATTGCAACCATTTTATTTTGAGCCAGTTAGCATTCTCGCCATTTCCATTTTTATTTTTGTTCTTAACAATTGTTGATTAAAATTGTTTAAAGTTTAGGAAATCGGTGTTATTCATTTCCATTACTTTGAAATATGGTTGTTTTATCTTAGCCGTACGTACCACGGTGTACCAACTTTCAGGTGTAAAAATATCAATCTTGCTGCCCCCAGACTCTATGGCGAAGTATACTCTGTCACACTCCATTTAAAAATGACCAGACTCCATGTATTTTTGATTGTAAGTTTCGATCGGTAACATCGGAACAGCTCCAAGAAACATTGCAGCATTTATTGAATTTCGATTTTGTCCAGTGACCGTGTCTAAATAGAATGTAACTTCCTTCACACAAGTGTCAAGATATGTCAGACATTTCCACAAACAAGTGTCTACTTCTGACGCACCTTTGGTACCAGTATCCTCATGCCACATGTAGTTTGTAGTTTTTGAATCACATAAATTATAAACAGTAAAATTATACTTCTTGAGTTTTTGAATGTAGTAAAGTTTCCCTACGTTCAGGGAAGGTGTTATTAAATTTTTTTCGATATCCATTTCAAAACAGGCAAATTCCTTATTAACCTTTGACAATTCTTTGTCTTTCTTCTTGTGCTTCATGGCCTCTTATTTTATTAACAAATTAAGATTTTGTTCTTCTTGTGCATTCTTTTTACCAGCTTCTTCCGAATTTTCAAACCTTGAGCTAACATCACTCTTTCTTGGGTCGGTGGAATCCCAGATTGAATTCAGTTGTGAATATATATTTTTTCATTTGCAGCATCACTATTTTCTTGATGG
>JARQZK010003387.1:0-12417 GCA_030704885.1 Cynegetis impunctata
TTTCCATTCCAACCTTAACTTTGGTTTCAACTGTCAAAATTTGATTGGACGCTCAACAGCTAAAACCTGCCGATTGATAAGAGGTTGTCTTTTTGCCATCATTTTTCAAGTCGGGGTAAGTCGATTTATACCTTTAATTTGACGCTGAATGTAGAAGCCTACGTTGCCAAGTGTACCCGCATTCCTGTTATCTTAGGACCACTTGAAAACTCTTAGTTGCCTCATCCCGAAGGAAGTGGGAAACTTAATTCAAAAATAATATTTTTTTGTGTATATCAACTTTCAAAAAATAGAAATTATCTTTGTTAGTAATTAAATTATACTATGTGAGGGGAACGTAGCGCTACGCTTCTGTAATTAATTATTTTACTTATTCTACTGCTTTACTATTACTATTTGATTATTATTTTTTCCTTCCTTAACTAGCTATTTATAATTTTATCCTGTATTCACCTGCTTCGAAGTTCTGTATTATAAGTCTAAGATTTCGACTTGTTTCATTTTTCGTATTTTTATGAACTTACTAAGAACTATTTCTCATTTATCATTACTTGAATGCAATTATAAAAATTACGTGGCGCCCTTAGGTCCCACCACCCAGTGCCTCCGACGAAAAGCAAGCCGACGGCCCCTTTTTAGGGTATAACTTATATTATCAATTTTAATATCTTGATTTGGAAAATGCCTATTTTTGTGCTTGAAAACAATGATTTTCGTTTTATCTGTATTTTTTTTCAATTTATTGTACAGAAGCCATTCGTAGTATTTGTTGTGATCATTATTTATCATAGTTTCTAGATCTATCCCATCTTCCTCCTCGTAAAAGCAATTACAGTGTCATCTGCAAAACGCATAGTATCTACCCTTCAAATTTACTAGTTTTATACTAAGAACGTACATGATATTATAAGTGTACCAATATTTCAATATCTGCTCCACGAAAATTTTCATAAGTGTGTTTTATTTACCCGTTATATCTAGCTTTACTTAAGGCCACTCAATAAATGTATATTTGCTATGAGTGTACGGAATTGATTGAATTAGTGTGGCCTGTATTGAACCCTAATATTTGTATTAAGAATAAAAGCATTGGAAAGTAAGGGACTAACGACTACATTCTGTTAATTAGCACGAGTTTTATATTCCGTTATTTATCGTCTACGTCATGTGTTTGATTGCTGCTCAAGTTTTCTATAGTTATTATGATTTAATGCCAACTCTATGTGGGAACCGAGTCGCTTCCTGTGCATACTTGAATGAATGTTGCTGAATTGTTGGCATTTGCAACTTTCAAATTGAACATATCAAGAAGAATTTTGTTAATTAAAATAAACATTAAGGTTAACGTTTCACATATAAGTATTAAAAATGACAGTTTATCCAATAATAATATAATAATACCAAAAAAGTGAAACTTTATGGTATTTCTGATTGTGCTTCGAGTTGCATCTAAGTGACTGGTATCAAAAAAACAAAATAGGACATAGGGTATCTTAAAAAAAGGAAAGCTCACTGGGTGTACCTCAAGGAAGTGTCTTGAGACCCCTACCCCCTATCTAAACAGGAAATTAAAGAAATTTATTTGCTGATGATACCCTCATATCTGTGTCCGGAAAGGATTATTCAGACATTGTAAATAAATTAAATGGTGAGATAAGTGTGTTGTATGATTGGTTGTGTGGGAGTAAATTGAAACTGAATTCGTTGAAAACAAAATGTATGGTAGCAGGTTCCGTGACAAACTGTAAATACTTTTTGAATTTAGGATTGAGTTTATTTAAGTATATATGGATCAGCTATAGCAGGGGTGGCCAACCGGTCGATCGCGGCTATTAGTCCAGTCGATCGTGGCAAGGCAAAAAAATATAAGTTTAATATACCTAATAATAATATTTATATGTAAAAAAGCTACCACTGCATAATTCATCAACAAGTACTGGCTAGTAAGAGACTAAACACAAAACATGTAATGGATATTTGTTTCGAGATTGTAAATTCCATAAAAGGAAAATCTCTCCAAAGGCGGCTCTTTAAACAGCAATTAGATGAGAAGGAACCAGATTTGGCATTGCACACTGACGTAAGGTGGTTGAGTCGAAGCAAGTTTTTGCAAAGATCTATTGGACGAAATAATAAAATTTCTTGAAGAGAGGGGTGATTATCAGCAACTGCGTGATTTAGACTGGCAAATGTTAGCATTTTTAGCAGATTTTACCGGAAAACTGAGCACATTAAATCTGGAACTACAAGGCAAGAATAAAAAAGTAACAGAAATGATGAGCTCTATTGCAGCATTTCAAAGTCAAACAGCGTCAATGATAGTTGACATCAAGAAGAAACATTTTCAACATATTTTGTAACACATCAAGGATCATATGGAAAAACATCCTACCTACAATTCATTCCTGACAAGTACACGGCAGAAATTAAGGCAGTGGTATCAGACTTCGAAATTCGCTTTAGGGATTTCAAAAAAATTGAGAAGTTGGTGGAATTCATCAGTTATCCGTTTAATGATTCCATTGATCATAGTGACATCTATGAAATGGCTGAAAAATTTGCAGATACATTTCAAATGGACCACATTATACTTCAAAACGAAATTTTTACTCTGCGCTGCGATATATTCCTAAAAGCAAGGTCATCCTCTGGTCTAGATTTTCCAACGAGAAATATCCAAATTTCAAGAAATGTGTTGAACAACTGCATTCGTGTTTAGGTTCAACATATTTATGTGAATCAGCATTTTCCTACTTAAAACAAACAAAAAGTAAACACCGTTCTCGCTTGACAGACGCCCATACATTGGATTCTTTAAGGTTGGCAATTTCCAAGTACAAACCTGACTTTGCTAATCTAGCGGAATATGCTCAGACGCAATGCTCACACTAATATAAAAAAGTAGTTACTAAGAATAATTTTCAATTTTATGTTTTCCCTCTTAATAAAATAAAAAATACTACATAATTGTATATTGTTTCATTTAAAATTTCAAGAAGTATGTAATTGGTAGATCGCACAGGGTTTCGTCAGTAAACAGTAGATCTTGGGTCTAATCAAGTTGGCCACCCCTGAGCTATAGAGTTTGTAACAGAAATTAAATATCTAGGTGTTATTTTGGATCCACAATTAAATTTTTCAACACATAAGTATTAATTAATTATGTAAAAAAATTGGGGAAAAGGTGAGATTTTGTAGTAGAATATCATATTTTGTTTCAAAATGGTCCAAAATGTTGATTTTTAAAACTATGATTTTACCTCACTTCACATATAAACTATAATTTTACCTCACTTTACATATTGCAGTTTATTGTTAATTTCGTGTAACAAAGAAGAGGTGCGCAGATTACAAACACAGCAAAACAAAATAATGCGTTTATGATTGAATTGTAATAGATATGTGATGATTAACGATATGCTAAATTCATTAAATTGGTTAGATGTTGAGCAGAGCATCAGAAAGGTAAACCTTTCTTTGTTGTACAAAGTTGAAAATAATTTAATGCCAGAGTATCTTAATGTTTATTCAAAAAGACGACTGTCGCTCCATAATTATAATATTCGATCAAAGCAAAACTATAATATTGAGCAGGTAAAAACAGCATTACAAAAAACTGTGTTCTATGAGGGACTGTGCCTTTTTAATGAGCTGCCTGATGTAGTGAAGAATTCACCAAATGTACATTTATTTAGTAAAAGACTGTTTTTTTTTTACGCAATCAAAATTGATATTTTCTGTTATTTAGACATAAGAAGCTAAGTGCTTAATAAAAACCATTTTCATTTCATCTAAATGTCTCGGGTAACTCTAACTATCCCATTAGAAAGACGGACATAGAAGACAACTACCTGTTCTTTTATAAGACAGATTCTAACAGCTGTAATGCAAATCAACATGGTCATTCATTGGGGATTTACTTTTACGGGGGGCACTTATCTTTAAAACTTCCAAGAAGTCAATTCTATGGCCTCTATTGTGTGGATGTAAAATTTGGTTTATTGTAGTCTATGAAATGATTGAAATAAACACTATGCCCTATGCTATTGGTATTTATATTGAATTAAGAGGACTTTTTTTTGTCCTTCTCAAATTTAGTAATAGCTGCATTCTCCTATATTATTACTGTCCTTATTAGTGATGAACAGGGACTTTATATTATTCTCCACGTATTTCTCTTATATTGTTGATGACGTTTTTCATTATTATATTACAAATATAATTATATAACTCAATATTCAGTAATGATATGGCTCGTGTTTGTACACTGAACCTACACTCTTCATACGCTTCCTTATTTAGGTAGTTATTGAAAATAAACTTGATATTATCATTTATTACGATGTTTATTGATTTTCTTCAAGTATCAGCCTCCTCATTTCAAATGTTCAATTTGGCAGTCACTTGAAATTTATGTTCAATACACCCAATGTATCAGTGGGCATCGAACCCTTGAACATAGCAAATGTTTACGTAATTCTCGATGATGGCCCCACGCCACTTAGGCTAACTAAACTTACTCAATTCCGCTTACAATTGTTTTTTTTCGTTTTGTTTAACCTTTTGGTAATTATCTGTAATATATAATTATTTTGAAATTTGCTTACAAATTTAGCTCATTGAAGCATCTGCAGGAATATGCTTGTTTAAGATAAAGTACCTATATTTCCCTGTTTAAGATAAACTTTAATTTCCGTGGTCACTTGTGGTACCTAATATTCCTCTACGAGCTGCAAATATCCTTTATTTTTTAGGTTTTATGTAAAATTGATACCTACCACTTCGCAATGTGCAAAAACTATCTAGGTAAGTTCCTGTCTCGCAGAAAAAAACCGTCGGGAAATCTCATAATGCCGTTTATTGATAAAGAAAAAATTTGATTTCTATAGCCTTTTTTTTGTGGATTGATTGGGTTGATACTTGGTGTAAATTAATAAAAGTATTAAAACAATGGTTAATAAACAATTTACACATTTATTAAAAGAAATAACGCATGACGCACGTTTCGGTGGAACTTCACCTTCTTCAGATGCTAATGGCAAACTAACTATGACATAAAGAGATGACAAATTGTGTAGAAGGGGTAAATAGAAAGATGGTTACAAATAATTATCAGAACAGGAAAAAAATAATTTAGGAAATTATATAAAAAATAATAAATCCAAAGTTCATAAAGATAATAAATCAGGAGTTTATAAAATTAATTGTGGTGATTGTGATAAGTTTTATATTGGTAGAACTTTCAGAAGTTTTCAAACTAGAATTTCAGAACACAAACGTAGCTTTGTTAATCAGAAGTCGGATTTACTTAATCCAAGAAAATCACACATTCAATTTCGATTTTAAAATATTAAATACTGAAAGTAAGGGAATTAAACTTAATTTATTAGAATCATTACAGATAAATAAATTAACAATCATTCCGGTCCTCTCTATTGAATAGCCAAATCGATCATAGTTCAAGCCCCCTTCTCAATATTTTCAAAATTACCGAACTACCAACGACTAGAAGTTCAGAATTGGTGTTTTCCTGTTCTGATAATTATTTGTAACCATCTTTCTATTTACCCCTTCTACACAATTTTTCATCTCTTTTTATTTCTGGTTTTCGATAATAACAGAGAAACATATTTAGTTAGCCATTAGCATCTGAAGAAGTGAAGTTCCACCGAAACGTGCGGTAATGCGTTATTTTATTGAATAAATGTGTAATATTGTTATTCATCAACTACAGTTTTAACTGTAGATTTACAGTTTTTTTCAAAATGTTCCACAGTTGTACAGTTATTGACCTCCAAATCTACAGTTTTTTTTAATTTAATGCTAGCGTTCATCTACTACGAACTATTATAATCATTCAATATATATGCACGGACAAAATATATACGAAGTAAACAGGGTTTAGCGAACTAGTTACCAAAAGAAATATTCTGTGTCTACACGCATCTGCCAAAGGTAGAAGCGCTTATTTGAAAACAAAAATAAGAAATAAACTTTCTACGAGCTCAATGAAAGGCTCTCTACATACGAGATCTGAAATTGAAAATTGTTTCGAAATTGATTACGAAAAGTTCAATAAAATTATGTACGATCTCAAAAACAATGAAGAGATCGAAAATCAAGAAAATTTGCAGATTGAGAGCGAAATAGCAGGTAATTGTATAGTCTTGTAACATGTGTCATATCATAATAAATGCTGTATATGTTTTAATTTCAATAATTTTTCAAATCATAATTTGATAAAACGTTTGATTTTCAACGTTTGTTCTATTGATTACCACCTTTAAATGAAGTTTGAAACCATAAATTAAGAAAAGACTGTACATTTACCGTTTTCAAATTAAAATCTACAGTTTTCTACAGTTTTTTTGAAGCACATATGTAGTTTTTCACTGAGTTGGGGTTGGCAACACTGTTATCAACCATTGTTTTAATATCTATAGCGTCTGCCTCAGTATCTATCTTCTGACGTGTTGACGTACAGGTTGAAGCACTCTTTAAACCTACTACTGCCACTTTCGTAATACAACATATGCGGCAGAACTAGGGTGTGCAACCCTCATTCATGAGGATCTGAGCCTTTACTTGCCTATATATTGTGTTCAGCCCCTGCTCCCCAAGCCAGGCTAACAACATATGCTTTTATTGCCCTATTCAAGGTCTTTTATTTCACAAGTAATTATAATCATTATCGAACATTCTAACCGTGAAGTGTTATACAACCGAGATATAGACCGCTCGGGTGTAATTGACCAAGTGGGAATCTACTTCTTTATATAGAATGTTCGTAACTATTTAAACATTTTACCCAGCAAATTACAATATTGTACGCATCAATAAATTCATGAATAATATACAAGTTGAGCATAGTCAATCACATAACAGTCTCTCTTGGAAAATTGTTTAATAATTTTTAAATTATTGAAGAATTTTTCTTGTGTATTTTTCATGATTTGATTCTTGAATATTGGGAATTTCGCAGCAAGTATTTACTGAGCGTGCTCTCGTGATTATGTCCAGATTTTTAAACATTATGTTAGTGTGCTCTGGCGTCACATACCTACGCCACTATCGCACACGGTTTGTAGAATAATACGGTTACCTCACTTTGCCGGCAACATCGCGGGTAATACGTCACAGGCTACGTCACCAGTATGCTAGAGGCTGACCGTTACGCGTTACATTACGAGTTTCCGTAGTTTTATTATGTTGTACCGACTGTTTTGAATTTAATTCAACTAAGTACTATATTTCTTTCATCGCGGAGAGTCAGGTAATAATAAAGAATTTTTACTTTATAATTTGAAATGCTTTTTTGATATTCTATTGTAGAAATGACTGGAACAATTTGTAGTGTGGCTACTTGTAAAAGTAACAGTGAAAGGGCAAAAAAGGAAGGGGAATTAATAAGATTTTTTACTTTCCCCAAAAAAAAAAGTGTTTAAAACAATGGGTTCGTTCCTCTTTGTCGAAGAAATGGCCCTTTTGATCCAAAAAATAAACGTATCTGCAGTAAACATTTTGCGCTGGATCAATATGAAGACATGATTGAAGCTCAGATAACAAATAAATTGCCAAAAAGACTCAAAGAAACAGGTAAGTTGTCAATGAAATCTTGGCCGAAAAAAAAATTTTTTTTCTTTTATTGTATATATTTTAGCTATTCCATCACTTAATATTCTATTGGCTCCTGAACAGTATATTAGTGAAAGGAGTAAGAGAATGAATTTGAAAAGAGGAAAACGAACCTTCAATGTACTTATGCAATGCCATTATATTATGTACAAAAAGCCTTTCGTTTGGTGGGCTTAACTGAGGCCCTCATCTTCTTGGCAAAGTGATGTTGAACGTTTGGATAAGTGGTTCGTTAAAGTTACATAAAGATCAATTTAAAATTAAAACAAAAATTGTAAAACGTACAACTTATTTTATATGTAAAAAAGAACCACTTTTTGCCAAAAAATTAATTTATTCATTTGTTTCGACAGAGAGTATTTATCAGGAATTAAATACCTTAATTCAAAGAAATCTGATGAACATTCATTGAATAAAGGAAAACGTGACACCGATGAAGCTAGAAGATTTTATAAAAAAATGAGAAAAACTGTAACATAATCTATTATTTTATTATCATTGTTCTATATAAATAATATACATATACAATTCAATTATTACTTAGGTGTGTTAATTAATTTTTAAACCATTTTTTCTTTAATAAATTCGATGGACATTTTTTCTTTGTTGTGTTTTGTATTTTGATATATAATATATTTGTGTCGTAATACTTTGTCTTATTTAAGACCCAAAATAACTATAATATATAGGTACAAATAAACATTCATCGTGTAATTCATATAATACCGCCTTCGTTTAAGTTTTAATATTTTAATGGAAAATATACTTTTAGTTATCATTCATTGTCCTTTGTCTCGATTTTAATAAACTTGCCCTGTAATTATTAAAAATATTATTTTCATTACACTTGAGATGCTGGGAATTTGCCAACAGCATACTTGTGACGTCACGACTAGCCGTGTCATGATTGGTTAAAAGTTAGGAGGCAACCGTATTATTCTACAAACCGTGACTATCGCAGAGTAGACATTTTATTGTCAGGAAGTATTTGTTCTTGCGACGGAATTCTTTATTTTCGGTCTAAACATTGTATTGTTGAATGAAGTATAAACTTTAAAATAAAAGCACTTGGCTTATGTTTCACAATATAAAAAATATTCAGATATACTGTATTTAGCTGTAACGAAGTAGTCTTGATAATGAGTTTATAACTCGAAACATGCCGACTTTTCGTTACTGCTAAATACAGTATCTAAATATTTTTTATATTGTGAAACATAAGCCAAGTGTTTTTATTTTAAAGTTTATACTTTATTCTTTATGATGTTTCACCAACTGATGTGCGAGAATTCAATCTCAGTTATTGTATTGTTGGTTTCCAATATCTTTGGTGGAGGGCGCTATGGTTTGTTATCTATACAGAGTGTTGAAAAAGTCCCGGTACGGCGGGTTATTTTTTAAGAGAAAATTTTTTCGGGAACCCGAAAGGAAATTTCCCTGAGAATCGATTGGCGCTATCAGATTGGGGTCACGAGGTCCCCCTGGGGCCCTGCGAGACCCCACTTGAAATTTTTAAATAGCAACCCTCCTTTTTTATTTGATATTCGGATTCCTCGGGAAATTTTGAGTCCGTCTGTGGCGGGGGTTGCATTTTGCCTGGGGGTGGATGCCACTCCTTCTTGGGGATGAAACATTTTTCATTGAAAATAAGTGCGGAAATCGATAAATTGATTTATTCTAAGCAACTTTTGTCAATGCAGTTTTTTCTGAAAGTTAATACTTTTCCAGTTATTCGCGAAAAAGAATCTGAAAACGTGATTTTTTGCCTGAAAACCGACAATTTCATCCGCGAATATGTGGAAAAGTATTGACTTTAAAAAAAAACTTCATTGAACAAAAGTTGCTCAGAATTAGTCAATTTATCGATTTCCGCACTTATTTTCAATGAAAAATGTTTCATCCCCAAGAAGGGGTGGCATCCACCCCCGACAAAATGCAACCCCCGCCACAGACGGACTCAAAATTTCCCGAGGAATCCGAATATCAAATAAAAAAGGGGGGTTGCTATTTAAAAATTTCAAGTGGGGTCTCGCAGGGCCCCAGGGGGACCTCGTGACCCCAATATGATAGCGCCAATCGATTCTCAGAGAAATTTACTTCAGGGTTCCATATTTTAATTTCCCGAAAAAATTTTCTCTTAAAAAATAACCCGCCGTAACGGGACTTTTTCAACACACGGTATACCGAGCTATATACTCAGTAGTTCGGCTGCGATTCAATTGGGGAACAATAAGAAATATGTTAATTCACTCCCAGTCAAATGAGCTGCACTGAAGATACCTAATAAGATCGAAACAGGTGTGAGCATATCTTGCGTCGGGGTGACTTGACATTTTGTATATTTCACTGTGAATGCAGATTTTACGTCGCGGAATACATAGAACCAACTCCCTTGGAAAATAGTTCGATAATTTTCAAATTATTGCAGAAATTTTCATGTTAACTTCATGTGATTTATCATATTTAGGGTCAAGTGGGGTAAATGTGAACAGGGGTAATTGTAAACGTTCATAATATGGATTCAAATCTGCCGCGTTTCGCTTGTCAACCACCGTTACGTGATATTTACTCCCTCCACAATACCATGCTGGCTTAACTGAAAGCTTAGCACATGTGTTTCAGTCCGTCACACGTCCGAGAACAGCCACGTGTTAAAATTTGTAAACTCCACGGACATTATAACAAAATATTAGGTATTTTGGCGCTTGTTTAAGGTAAGTAATTACGATTTTTTGGCAACATAATTATTAGATATGCTATAATACTCATCTAAATGGTCACATAATGGTAAATTTATCCTAATGGTTGAGTTTAATAAAAAAATAGATATGTTACATTTTACCCCCGGATAATTGTTGAATGGGGAAAATGTAAACATGATTTGGGAGTAATATGGTAAATGAATATATTCTTATCATATAAATTCGGCAGCAATTTTAGATAAGTAAACTCCATTATGCGTCTTGAAGTTGCCGCAGAAATTAACCAAAAAAATGGTACTGGACGTCCTCATACACTACACACCAGGACTCAATGCAGGGCAAATGCAGACGATGTTCAAAATAAATCAAAAACTAATAATAGAAGCTGCGTCATTTTATGTCGTTCCTATTTCCCGTCATATCATTATTATATTTATATATGTCAAAGGTTGTCAGGCAAGAGAAAAACTCCATTAGAGTTCACTACCAGGGGTCGGAAACCTCAGCCCTGTTAGGCAGAAGTCGATATCAAATTCAGAGGCATGTTTATTTGATCGGGCAGCCTATGGGTTTTCCATGCGATGAAAACGAACTACAAGTGACTCGCAAAACTTACGTTGAGATAAAAGATTCAAACGCCAGCACTCGCCGTTCAAAAATAATAAGCCCGAAATGATGGTACTACAGAAGCAATGTCGTAAAAGCGCCATCTCTAGCTATCAGTGAAGAAACCAGAACATCCTTCAAAAACTGCGCGAGGATGCTAGAAAACCTGAAGTCATCTATTGATTTCCTACAACACCCTGGAAAAAACAGTAATAGATAAAAATTTGCATTGGCATTGACAAATCCTGCCTCGTATTTAATGCAGATGAGAGCGGTTTTCCAAGTGACTCAAGTCGCATTCGAGCCATTGGTTGCAAAGGAAAACCACTTTGCAGAGTATCGGGAGGAAGTGGTAGGGAAAATACTACTGTCCAAGCTTGTGTTGGGGCAGATGGGTCTGCCCTGCCACCACTCATTGTATTTAAAGGAGCCGCAGTACAGCCGAAATGGACGTCTCAGAAATGTTTCCCAGGTACTCTATACTCGACATCGAACAACGGGTGGATGGAAGAACCCCAAGTTTTAGCTACAATCAATCTTATTTTTATTTTGGTAAACCTTGAATTACATATTATTGTAAATTTGTATTTTGATAATAAAAACGATTAAAATTTTACTTCTTTTCTTTTTCTTTTGGGGTAAATGTAAACATGTGTTTAGATTCATATATGTTTTGTGAAAAATATTGAACCTGTGATGTGTTTACATTTTCCCATTTTAGAACACATAAACATCATATGTACATTGGTAAACTGTTTACATTTACCCCAAAAGTTTCGGGTAAATGTAAACATGACGTTAATTTTATGGCACAGATTTTTCTTTTTATAAAATAGGATTCTTATTGTTTTCTCAGTGAATATGTACTATAAAAAAGTACATTATCAAACTAATCATTTTTATGTTTAACAAAGACTTGGCGATATGGGAACAAAACGTGATTTCGGGAAAATGTACACAAACTTGTAAAAAGCGTTTACATTTACCCCACTTGACCCTACATCCGTATTATCGGAGGTATTACCTCAAATATTTCTGACATTACATTCACCACCGGTTGCTTCCTCGGATATAATAAATACTGAAATCTTGATATCTTAGATTTACATCAAATTTTAGTATCTAGGGGAAAAGAATTACACAAGAAATTAAATTAGGTGGAGGGTAGATAATCCTTCCAGAAAACTTGCCCAAACTACATTAGGTATTAAATATATTCAGTACTTAGTGGAGAATGATTTGAGTTCAATTTGTTCGTTCAGTAACAGATCAGAATTCTTATACCTGTTAATTTCTAAGGGTTACCCAAAAGTTTAATTTCAATCCTTCCGATTCTCTCTATATAAATTATGAAAATCTTTTTTAAATAAATGATTCTCATCTAGCAAATGATTGGAATAATTAGAATTCTCTTATTGTTTACGAAACAGCGCTCATGTTTTTAATTCTTTCTAAGAATTAGTTCCCTAGATAC
>JARQZK010003388.1:0-12372 GCA_030704885.1 Cynegetis impunctata
TTGCGTGGTCTCAACGTGCCTACTCCACTAACCGTATTGCTTTCCTGTCAACTCTGAGTCTCAATCTGCCTTACTCTTCAGAGTCAACTGACGGGCCGATCGTCGCGTGGCCGTATTTATAGGGGAGGGGGGTGGTACTTCACGCTCATCAGTGCGGGATGCACTCTGATTGGGCGTACATGGCGACCACTGAGAAGTGGTTTCCATGCTGATGGGAGTCTGTGACTGTCATCTCTGGTGTTCAAACATTTGGACGTTTTTCTATTTCTACAGCTTCACGGATAATTCGGGATTTGAAAGATCGGACGGGAGCAATAGTTCTTGTATTGGGGAAATCGATAATGTGGCCTGTTCGGGTGTGATGTTGGGAAAGGGCGTTGGCGATATCTGAGTGTCTTACCGAAAGTGAATGTTCCTTGGCACGGACCTGAATTCGTCGGTTTCGTTTGTCCTATATAGGAACGAGGACAATTGGAACAGGGAAATCTCATAAACACCGTGATTTTCGTTAGGAATTTTTATCCTTGACGGATCTGACCAGATGGGAGAGTTTTTGTTGAGTAGTGAATTTTGTTCTGATGTTTGTGTTTTTGAGAGATCTTGCGATGTTATCTGTTACTCCTTTGATGTAAGGAAGAAATAATTTAGGTGTAGATTCTTGTTAAGGGGGATTGGAAGGTGGTAGAGGTGGGGTGATGTTTGTGTGGTTTGCGTATGCTTTTGTCGATTTGATATGTGTTGTAACCGTTCCGTAATAATATATGTTTTAGAGTTTTGAGTTCTGATTCACGGTGTTCGTCGTCAGATAGTCGAATGGAACGGTAGATTAGGGTATTAACTACAGAGTTAAGTTGAGAAGGATGGTGGTGAGACTGGGCATTCAGATAACGGTTTGTATGAGTGGGTTTACGATAAACTGAATAGGAGAAGCCTTGGGATGGAAGTTTTTTGATCATGACATCGAGGAATGGCAGAGACCCATCGTTTTCCACTTCCATTGTGAATTGGATACTTGGATGTATGCCATTCAAATGATTCAAGAAGTGGAGCAACGAGTCTTCGCCATGGGGCCAGATCGCAAAGACATCGTCTACATAACGTAGCCAGCATGATGGTTTAAGGTCGAATGACGAGAGAGCTTGGGTTTCGAAATGTTCCATGAAAATGTTGGCTATGATGGGGGAGAGAGGGGATCCCATTGGGGCTCCCTTGATTTGTCTGAAGAAATTGCCTTGAAAGATGAAATAAGTGTTGGCCATGCAGTGTTTGATCAGGGATAGGTTGTCTGGGGATATTTGATGTTTCGTGTCTAGGATGGAAAGTGTTTCTTCAATGGGGATATTTGTAAATAAGGAGACAATATCAAAACTAACAAGGAGATCAGTTGGGGTAATATCAATACTTTGAAGGAGTTCTATGAAGTGAAAAGAGTTTTTGACGTATGACTGGGTTTGTTCGGCCTTCAAAGTATTGATATTACCCCAACTGATCTCCTTGTTAGTTTTGATATTGTCTCCTTATTTACAAATATCCCCATTGAAGAAACACTTTCCATCCTAGACACGAAACATCAAATATCCCCAGACAACCTATCCCTGATCAAACACTGCATGGCCAACACTTATTTCATCTTTCAAGGCAATTTCTTCAGACAAATCAAGGGAGCCCCAATGGGATCCCCTCTCTCCCCCATCATAGCCAACATTTTCATGGAACATTTCGAAACCCAAGCTCTCTCGTCATCGACCTTAAACCATCATGCTGGCTACGTTATGTAGACGATGTCTTTTGCGATCTGGCCCCCATGGCGAAGACTCGTTGCTCCACTTCTTGAATCATGTTGAATGGCATACATCCAAGTATCCAATTCACAATGGAAGTGGAAAACGATGGGTCTCTGCCATTCCTCGATGTCATGATCAAAAAACTTCCATCCCAAGGCTTCTCCTATTCAGTTTATCGTAAACCCACTCATACAAACCGTTATCTGAATGCCCAGTCTCACCACCATCCTTCTCAACTTAACTCTGTAGTTAATACCCTAATCTACCGTTCCATTCGACTATCTGACGACGAACACCGTGAATCAGAACTCAAAACTCTAAAACATATATTATTACGGAACGGTTACAACACATATCAAATCGACAAAAGCATACGCAAACACACAAATATCACCCCACCTCTACCACCTTCCAATCCCACTGAACAAGAATCTACACCTAAATTATTTCTTCCTTACATCAAAGGAGTAACAGATAAGATCGCAAGATCTCTCAAAAACACAAACATCAAAACAATATTCACTACTCAACAAAAACTCTCCCATCTGGTCAGATCCGTCAAGGATAAAATTCCTAACGAAAATCACGGTGTTTATGAGATTCCCTGTTCCAATTGTCCTCGTTCCTATATAGGACAAACGAACCGACGAATTCAGGTCCGTGCCAAGGAACATTCACTTTCGGTAAGACACTCAGATATCGCCAACGCCCTTTCCCAACATCACATCCCGAAACAGGCCACATTCTCGATTTCCCCAATACAAGAACTATTGCTCCCGTCCGATCTTTCAAATCCCGAATTATCCGTGAAGCTGTAGAAATAGAAAAACGTCCAAATTGTTTGAACACCAGAGATGACAGTCACAGACTCCCATCAGCATGGAAACCACTTCTCAGTGGTCGCCATGTAACGCCCAATCAGAGTGCATCCCGCACTGATGAGCGTGAGTACCCACCCCCTCCCCTATAAATACGGCCACGCGACGATCGGCCCGTCAGTTGACTCTGAAGAGTACGGCAGATTGAGACTTCAGAGTTTGACAGGAAGCAATACGGTTAGTGGAGTAGGCAGGTTGAGACCACGCAATCGTATTGTTTCCGATTCCTCCTAAATTCGATTCGTGGAGTAGGCAGATTGAGGCCACGAGTCTGAATTATTTCCCTTCTAAATCTCCTGAAGATGGCTTCGCAAAAGGAGCCGAAACGTCGAGATTTTTCAAATCTTTTACGCGGTTCATTACGTGAACCAAGTTTTTCAAAATACTTCGACCGCGGAAATCTTTCTGAACATATATATATATGTATATATATATATATATATATATATATAGTATATATATATACAGTAAATTACACATTATATGGATTTTAATTCAGATTATATACTTATTCTAAACTATTATGTATTATATTTCATATGATAATGAAAATATATCTTTGAAGTACCTAATTGAAATTATTTCAAAAGATTGAGAGAATTATATAATATTATTACAATAACTATCAAAATTCGATACCTCTTGAAATATATTCAAAGATTTCAGGAACCCTGGAATTTATAATAATTCATTTTCATACTATGACATATTTGGCAAATTGTAATGTTGTAAATATGAGCATTGTTTGAAAAAAATCAGAAAATTATGTCAAAACGTGAAATAGAAAAGTAATGTAGATAAGAAATCAGTTTTCGAGTTAATTTCAATACATTATAAGTAAAGTAATGAACAAAATTTCAAGAAATAAGTACCTATGTTGTATATTTGAATATGCATATTCCATAAAGTCATTTCATCAATGTTCGAATCAATCAAATTTGATCATACAATTAAATTAATTTATCTACAACCGTGCGTAAATTATGTTTTTACACACATATATTAGTGCGGTAACTATTACTTTAACGCAATAGTGCGGTAAAAATCATTATTATTATTGCCTATGGTGTTTCTTTTCAAATAAGCTATTAATCTTGGAAATTTGTCTATCTGCATGTTCTTTTTTATGGACAAGGTGGACTTCAGCATTGAATAATAGCACCAAAGCGACTTCTTTTCCTTGAACTTATCTTCAAAATAGGCAATTAATACATCTTCATTAATGTTATCCACTTTTTTATGGAAGCGCCATTCGATTAACATATCATAGGCCTTTTCGTAGCGAATTCCGGATTTCCGTGGTAGCAAGTTCGCCGTAGCAGCTTCAACTAGCCGTGAAATCTCCATATTTTCGACTGACATTTTGACTGACAACTTCAAATTGGCGTTGCTTTTTTTTGTCGCTATATGACATCCTAATTTTCATAACAATAAAAAAAGTTAAAACATTGCTGGTGACCAATTTGGGAAATTTTAGACTATAATTAGATTGTATTTAATCAAAACGAACGGTTTTTTAGATAAATAGTATACATAACTCGCGTGGTAAAGGTTTTTTAGCACACTTGAGTGAATGAAAAGACTCGCCTGCGGCTCGTTTTTCAAACTTCACTTAGCGTGTGCTAAAAACCTAGTTACCACACTTATTATGTAATATAATATTTCATTGTTCAGGTATATTCTAACTACGTTCTAGTCTCCAAGTTCAAAAGTTTGCGCTTTGTATCTGTTTATGCAGTTGAGATAAATGTAGTACTACCTCACAAAGACCGTTCTAAAATAAAACTTCATAGCTTAGAAGCAATCGAGTAAAACTGAAGAGAAACAAAACCATAAGAATTTCCTCAATAGGATCATTCCTTTGTCCACAATCATTTAATCATTCATGAAACTTCCAGAATTACTTCCGTCCGAGGATTTTTCAGATTTCCAGTGGCAGAGCGAGCGAATTAAAATTCACATTCAAGTTTGGTAGCTTTTCGCTTTTCTCCATAATAACATTAATACTTAAAAAAAAAAGTTTTCCTGTTTTTTCGTGACGAACATTTGGGAATGTAATCAGTGAAGTTGTGAGAATCTGTTGCGTCAACTTCCTGGCGAAAATATACGACTTCTTCATAACGACTCTTTTCAGAATGCGCGTATACTAGCAGTTATAATTCTCGTACTTATTGAATATTGAAAGGTGAATCACCATATAAAATTTTCACAAAATAATAGAAAGTTTGTAAATATTTGGACAATTTTTCTACGTGCTATGGTTATATTTCTGCATTAAGTCCCTTATGCATTAATCAATCATTCATCTAACGTTAATTTAGAATTAAGTATATGTATCAAAAGAATATGAATATCCCCCAGGATTTACTATCTTCCGCTTTTCTGAATTTTCTTATGATAATTCGAAAACCGCCTGTGATGTGAGCATTATCCGAACTGGTCTCTCCCACAAAATTAAGGACACATAAACATACGAATATTCAACAATACAAATCTGTTTGAAATTCACATACATATATATATATATATATATATATATATATATATTTATATATATATATCTTTCCTTTGTTTTTCTTTTTTAGCCCCCTTCCATCCAATATTGGATATAGGCTTCCCCTTTTTTTCTCCAGTTATTTCTATCTGCCGTGAGTCTCATCCATCCAAATCCAGCCACTTTCTTCAAGTCATGAGACCATCTCATTTGTGGACGTCCTCGTCCTCTTTTTGCCGTCCAAGGTCTCCACTGCTGAATATCTTTATTCCATCTTGTATCTGTCTGTCTCATAGTATGGCCAGCCCATCTCCATTTCAGTGAAGATGTGTGTTCTATCACGTCGATTATTTTTGTTCTCTGTCTTATGTCTTCTTTTGTAATTCGGTCTGATAGTTTCACCTTGAGCATCTACCTTTCCATGGCCCTTCATGTTTTTGCAAGCTTATCCACGATATTTCTTGTCAAGGTCCAAGTCTGGACACCGTAGGTCAACACTGGGAGTACACATTGATTGTATACATTTTCCTTAAGTATAGAGGTATTTTTTTTATTTTTTAATATCTTGTTCTGTTTTCCAAATACTGATCACGCTAGCCGAATTCTTCTGTCTATTTCTGCGATTTGGTTTTGTTTACCGCATTTTACGATCTGTCCCAGATATATATATTCATTTACAAAGTCTAAGGTGTAGTTGTCTAATAGCATGTTTCTGTCTTCTTCTTGGTTAGTCATTATTTTTGTTTTGCCTTTATTCATTGCTAGTCCTATTCTTTCTGTTTCTATTTTTATTTCCTGGATCATCGTTTCTAGTTCTTCGATAAAAAAAAAACATATATATATATATATATATATATATATATATATATATATATATATATATATATATAATGAGATTCAAATGAAAAACGCAAGCCTCACACCTCCTGTAGTTTTATATTTATTGGTTAATAGTTACACGGTTTTGCGAAAGTTTTTTCGCATCTTCAGGCTCAGAGGGCTGCGAAAGATATTTTCAAATATGAAGAGTAGTGCAAACTATAAATCTTCATTTATGAAAATATCTTTTGTAGCTCTCTGATCCTGAAGATGTGAAGTAACTTTCGCGAAACCGGGTAGCTATTTAACCAATAAAATTAAAAACTACTGGAATTGTGAGAGTTGTGTTTTTCATTCAGATCTTATAATTAAAAATGAACTCACTTAGGGAAAATACTTTTATTACTACATTTTGAACTCTTCCCAAAGATTCTAGGTAGATTTTATGCATCATATTTTACACCTCAGTCGAAGCGTTTTTTTTGACATATTTCAGTTTTTATGTCAAAAAATGACGATTGCAATGCTAATATAATTATCAATTGTTCCTATAAGGGAAGCCCATATTACTTACTTATAGGAACAATTGATAATTTTATTAGGACTTGCAATGGTCATTTTTGACATAAAAACTTAAATATGTCGAAAAAGGTTAGACTTAGGAATAGGACATGATGCATAAAATCGGCCTCGAATCTTAGGGTGGAGTTCAAAAAATGTAATAAATATATAGGGTGTCCTATTTAAAATAAGCGACTTAAAGTCTATTTCCGGTGTTACCAGAAAGCCCGATAGATGAAAATATTTTAGCTGAATAGGCCCTAAGACATCTAGCCAGTTTCCAAAATTTTCAAATTTTTCCTACTTAAGTTTCTGAGATATCGATCGATGCAGGTTTCTGGTGGTCCACGCTGTATTTTTTACAACATAATTCAATCCTCAAGAAAAGTGCTGTGAATTTATCTCTCAAGAGGATCATTTTAATTGGAAATTTTCATTGTTGGTGAGAATAAGATACTATATTCATTCTTTTTCTAACACAAGTGCCTGCTGACGGGAAGCAAGTATCAATAAAATACGATCATTCATTAAGACAAAGTTCCAAAATAAATGAAGAGAATGAGAGGAAAAATATTTGTTTTTCTCTGTGAATTTGTAGAAGTTTTTTCTATGATTAAAAGTCCGCTTCTTATTGATTAAATGAAATCCGAATTCATTCTTGTGTTTTTTCCAATTAACCCTGAATGAAAGTTCCGGTTTTCATTTTCAACTTTCTCGAATGGCAACTTGAGAAACATTGACTATATCGTTAATTTGAATGGAAATAGTAGATCAGTCTTTCATATACTGACATATTGAGCTATCCAGAAACAATTTGATGATGTTTTTGATTGGGAGATACTTATCAGAAGTGATAATATAATACTATATAAACATTGAAGAAAACCAACCAGTCATCTGAATCGAATCAAATCAAATCAAAATATGCTTTACTGTCTTAAAATTATACACTTTATTGACAAAGCGAAAAATATAGGAAATAAACAATGTAAAACATAAAAATAAACACACATCGATCAAAAAATATACAAACTAAACAATTTAATACCTAGAAATAAAAATCACCGAGAGTGTCAAATCCTCCTCAATCGAAGCTGATATTCGATTTGGTCACATCGATCAATCAATGCTCAGAAAAGTCCTCTATAGAGTAATAAGGTCCATCAAGACAATAAGATTTAGTTCGTTTTCCGAAAATTGGTCAAGGAATTTATCGATTTTAGTTCTTCTGGAAGGTCATTGTAAGTTTTCTTAGCATTGAAAATGATGGACTTTTTTTGTTAATTTCAGAGGAAGGAATTAGGGAGGTGAACATGATGTCCGAAGATCTGGTGGAATAACCGTACTGTGACACCAAGGGTACGGCATGAAAATACTTATTAATCAAGCACACAGATTCAAGTAAATATAGAGAATTAAGCAGCGTTCAAAATTCCATTTTTCTTGAAGCAAGGTTTGCAATGAACCGTTATAAAAAATTATAAATCATTGATAACAGTCATAATTTCCGCGATATGATGTTCATTCATCTTTCAAATAGAACACACAATTGGATGAATATACAGTTTTATATTCGAACAGTATGAGCTTCATTGATTGAATATTATTCAAGATTAACACAAATGGCTATTTTTTGATTATCAGGTTAATTTAAAATCAATGAATATTAATACAGAACACATAAACATACTATTACATTCGGAAAAACGCATGTTGATTTCAACGGTTATCAAGAGGAATGTCGCCTAATATGGGCTACCGTTTCATTTTTCTTTCTTATCTCGGAAATTTTTCTTTTTCAAAATGACTGTTTATACTAACACGTACGACGTATCAATTAGTTATAAGCTATGATTGAAGAATTCTGATTTATACAAAACATTTTAGTATATTTTGATGTGTTGAGGATGATGCTTTCCTCGTGAAATTTTTACTTGGTCCTGAATATGGGCTACTACTAAATATACTCTTCAAATTCATTTTAGAAGAAAAAAAATGAATTAAGACGAAATAAAATTCACAAATTTGTTGAATAATATAATAATGTTAAAAAAAGGTTATCTCAATTTCTAGTTATTACAAAAATCACAACATATTCACCTTTTCGGCACCAGAACACGCACTGTGAGCCCGCAGCATTAAGTATAACAAGTGGAATGCCTTATTCGGATTTTGCACCCTTTGTTATTCTACTAGTAGTTTATAGAATACTCGCTACGCAAATGAAGGTTCATGTCAGAAAAAACTAACTCTTGAGGTAATCTGAAAAAGGAAAAACCAAAAATAAATTTTCGTTAATGCTCGTAAATCTCACTGGAAAGTGTAACATTCCGACCATTTATTACCAGGATTTTCCGCTAGATCTCATTCCTTTTAAGTTCATTCACCGTCCGTTGTTATAATTATCCTTGTATCTTCTCGTAATTTATTGTAATGGAATGATGATTAAACACCAACAAGTAATTTCTCGCTACATATATAGCTTTAACACTAATAAGCGAACATGTGAATTGTATGATTTAATACTTCGGAGATAGGGTTGTATTCCTAATTACTAGTTCGTTCATTAGCTGTTCGAAACTGAATTTATTATTAGTGGAATTATTCGCACTCATATGAAATATCAGTATTCTATTATAATAAACGAACGCGAAAATAATTGTGTTTATCTACTCCTATTGAATATATATTCATTATTCAACTGCGTTCTAGCAATTGATAGTACCTATTACCAAACAGCGTGAGTAATAATAACTCACTGCTATAACTCACTATATAGTCTACTAAGATCCCAACTAGATCGACTGTCACTCATCTGCTGATGTCACTTGAATAATGCTGACGTATAATTCTGACGTTTTCAAATTAAATTAATACTACCTAATTATTGTGAATTTGTATTTGTATCTTAGTATTTATTATATAGTCGTAGATAAAGTATAGTATTCAACTTGCGGTAATGGTCCTAACTCACTTGATGAATTACAGCACTCGCTTGTAGCTCGTGCTGCAAACTTCATCTGCGTGAGTTATGACCTACATTACCGCTCGTTGAATAATATACTATTACTTGCCTTATTAAGCAGTCAATTGTGATATCTTACATATAGTCCAGTCAATGACCATTTTCCCGTGTATGTATCCCATACAGCACCGATTTTCATAAAAAAATTGGATTTAGGTTCTAATTACCATCTATTTCAAAGTCTACCCTGTGCCGGGGGCTGCTTTTTTCCTGGGCGTGGATGCCACCCCTTCTTGTGGGGTGAAAAATTTCTCATTGAAAATGAGTACGGAAATCGATACATTGACTAATTTTCTAAGCAACTTTTGTTCTATGAAGTTTTTTCTGAAAGTCAATTCTTTTAAATTTATTCGCGAGTGAATTTTGTCAGATTTCAGGCAAAAAACACGTTTGCAGATTCTTTCTCGCGAATAACTGGAAAAATATACATTTAATCGAAAATATGGCAAGCAAATTTATACCCTATCAAAAAAACAAAGGAAATCGTGTATTTATGATGTATGCAGGCTCAATAAAAAAGGAATTATTGCTTCTTGAAAGTTGATTTGTATTTTCAATCGCCAAAATGGAAAGTCCCTACGTACAATAACCAAAAACCAATGCATTTTTCAGGGGAAAACTCATGAAACTTTTTTAAAGTCCTCTAAAAAACTTTTATTTTTATTTCTTATGAAAGTTCCTAGCATCAAAACTAAGCGAGTTATGAAGAGAAAAATGTCTATTCCTATTTATTCGTTGGAAAAAAATAGTGAAAATCTCACGCTCTCTTCCACCCCATTAGAAAAAAATTGATGCCACTTCACAATTCACTTCATTTATGTTTTTATAATGTGTTTGACCAGTTTAAAGTACTTCTTTTTTGAAAAAAATTCAGTTTGAAGAGATAATTTAGCGAAAAACCGCATTTTCTTTAAAATAGCTCAAAAACTGTTAATGATACTCAAAATTTTGTGTTGTACGAAATTGTAGGTTCTTCTTATTCAAATATTTTGGAATTTGTAGGATAAAAATTGAGTAAGATATGGCCATTTAAAGCTTGCGTTTCGCGCAAAATACCTTTTTTGACCCTTTTAGCGTGAACCTTTTCAAAATTGAAATCTGAAAAAAAGTTTCATTAAGAAAGCTCATAGCTCTTAAAAAACCCACATAATGCTTTTTTGAAAGACTGGATTGCTCAAAAACTAAGCGACTTATGGGGAAAACACAAAAGCATATTTTTGTAGAATTAGAATTTATGTATATTAAGTATATTTATGAATACATATGGTAAATACAATCAACTTTCCACAAGCTATAATTCTATTTGTATTGGGTCAGAATACATTATATTATTAATCGCGAAAAAAAATCTGGAAACGTGTTTTCTTTGCCTAAAAAACGACAATTTCACTCGCGCATAATTCGAAAAGTATTGACTTTCAGAAAAAACTTCATGAAACAAAAGTTCCTCAGAATTAGTCAATTCATTGATTTCCGTACTTATTTTTAATAAAAAAAATTTCAATCCGAAGAAGGGGTGGTATCCACCCCCAAAGATAAAGCTACCCTTGGCACAGGGTAGACTTTGAAATAGATGGTAATTAAACATGAATCCTAATTTTCATACAAATCGGTGATGTATGGGATAAATACACAGTTTACACTTTTTTTACTGTCATTAACTGGACTAATACGTAATTGCGGATTTTGGCGTTATGATTTTTATGAAGAATTTGAAAATAACATTGATTCATTAACGTTCAATGAATATTTTGCTAGTATTTTGCATAGGATGTCTGAGAATATACAAGGTTATCCTGATCCGGATGATACATTCGTCAAAATGATTCCTAAGGCTCTCAAATTCACCTTCGCTGAGATTGGTCAGAATGAAGTTAGGAGTATTATTCGGTCGCTCAGAAATAGTTGGTCAACGGATTACTACGCCTATCGGTACCCTTGGTGAAGCGTTACTTTAATTGTATCATATCCCTGCTAACCTACCTGATTAACATATGTATTACTGAAGGAATTTTTCCCGCTAGACTTAAGATATCTAAAGTTCCGTGTACAAGAAAGGTGATATAATCAGATTGCGAGCTACAGAACAATATCATTGGTTCCTATATTCTCTAAAATATTTGAAATAATTCTTTGCAATCAAATAACATAGTTTTTTGAAATCAGTAATTCATTTTCCAGAAATCAATTCAGCTTCAGGAAAAACAGCAGTACCATCAAGGCATTTATACAGGATACAGTAGAATTTTTCGAGCTCGAAATATGCTCACTGTTTCTGGATTTATCTAGAGCGTTCGATTGCGTTTGACACGCAGCACTTCTGAGGAAAATGAAAAAGTACCGTTTCCATGAGAGAGGTATCTCTATCATTGAATCCTATCTCTTGGAAAGACATCCGATTGTATATTAAGATGGAAGATTATCAGATAGGATTCCGCTTATTATAGGAGTTCCCCAGAGATCTATATTGGGACCAGTTTTGTTTCTGATATATATGAATGATTTGCCGGAATACTTAACACCTGTTGAGTCGATACTGTATGCTGTATGGAGCGTCAGAGGTCGCGATTCTGTTTGAAACACATTGCTTTTCTTCAGTGTGATCCTTCAAGATTGTTGATAACATATCAACTAAATTAAGTGGAAATATATATGTTTTCAGACAACTATCGTCTTCTTTATCGGAAACTATCCTGAAAATGGTATACTTTGCCTTATGTGAATCTCACAAGCTTTATGTATTCTTGCATGGGGCACTGAAGTGGGCTTCTGAGAATTTTTATCCGGACTTGACTATCGCTGATTGATGCA
>JARQZK010003389.1:5000-12305 GCA_030704885.1 Cynegetis impunctata
ACCACGAACTGAGAGAACTTCATAAATCCCCAGACGTGATAACATTCATCAAATTATTAAGACTGAAGTGGGCTGGACACATGATTAGAATGCCAAATGAAAGGACGCCAAAAAGGATATACAAGGCAAATTTCGAAGGAACGAGGGCAAGGGGAAGACCTAGACGTCGTTGGGCAGAGAACGTCGCGAAAGATGCAGCCGACCTCCTACGAGTGAGAAACTGGGAGAGAGTAGCCATGAGCAGAGACGATTTCAGGAGGAAGATAGGGGAGGCCTGGGTCCAGTAGGACTGTGGCCATGGAGATATATATATATATATATATATATATATATATATATATAATATTATATATATATATATATATATATGTTCAGAAAGATTTCCGTGGTCGGAAGTATTTGAAAAACTTGGTTCTCGGGATGAACCGCGTAAAAGATTTGTAAAATCTCTAAGTTTCGGCTCTTTTTGCGTAGCAATCTTCAGGAGAATTAGAAGGGAAAATAATTCAGATACGTGGCCTCAATCTGCCTACTCCACTAATCGAATTAGAAGGAATCGGAAATAATACGATTGCGTGGTCTCAACCTGCCTACTCCACCAACCGTACTGCTTCCTGTCAACTCTGAAGTCTCAACCTGCCTACTCTTCAGAGATTGAGGCCACGTATCTGAATTATTTTCCCTTCTAATTCTCCTGAAGATGGCTTCGCAAAAGGAGCCGAAACCTCGAGATTTTTCAAATCTTTTACGCGGTTCATCCCGAGAACCAAGTTTTTCATATATTTTATATATATATATATATATATATATATATATATATATATATATTTATATATATTTATATATATATATATATATATATATATTATATATATATATATATATATATATATATATATATACCGTGAGAATCATTTCAAGGTATACATAGGGAAAACAACAATACAGATTACTTGTCGTTGCTAAGCGATGTTATTGATATGTCGCAGTTGTCATAATTGCTTCAGCTTTCAAGGAAGTAGTTAATCTTATTAACTATGTAAGAGTAAGTCATGACACGTAGGAGTTAGCTTAACTGCAATGAAAGGAAAATAAAGACTGAAACGAAGAAAAACATTTTTATTTATCAGAGATAGCAGCAAAATTTAAGAACATTTTATGTTTGCAAACATCTCATCCGAGATTCGGAGTTCGAGCACCATACAACATCAATGAAAATAAGACAATAGATGTGGAAACTAGTGTAGTTGAGAGAAGCAGTATAAATTCAGGAGCAGTAGCTCTTAACAAAAAACATTCGAAATAAAGAAGGGTCACCTACTTTTAATTCTTGGTAATTTTGGTACTTGTATGATCTAAATTTTTCTTTGCTTAGAATTCGCATCACCGAACTTTGTGAAATGGAATGGGCAGCGGCTACTGATCTTGAATTTATACTGCTACAACACTATTTATTACATATATTCTCTTATTTTCATTGATTTTGTATGGTGCTCTAACTCCCGATCTCTGATGGGATGTTTGCAAACAGCCTGTGTTCTTAAATTTTGCTATTATCTTTGATATTGTTCTTATGGACGGAACAGGTCTCTCAGGATATTCAACACTAAAATGATCTCTCATTTGCCTTAAACTAAAGCGATTGCAGTACCTATCGTAAAAGCGAATCTTTTCTTGTAGTGTGTAAATGTACATTTTCAAACTTAATACGATAAGAAATGAAAGTTATCGACAATCACGTCTGGAGTACTTCAAGTTGTCAAGTTTAAAAATCATCATATTACCATAGCAACAACTTGATATGCTATATTTCCTATGTATACCTTCAAATGGCGCAAACATTTTTCATTGGATCTAATGGCAATGGTTTTTCTATGTATACCTTGAAATAATTCTCACTGTATATATATATATATATATATATACATAATACACATAACACATATATTTATATATATATATATATATATATATATATATATATATATATATAATACGCATAACATATATAGGTATATATATATATATATATATATATATATATGTATAATTATAATTTTGCATTTCAGTGAATATTCAAGGAATTAATGACATGATTACCACGAACGGCTGAGACGGTCATCTTTATCGGTCCAGAACGAAGTGATTACTATTAACGGGATCAGTACAAATTGCGAACCGGGCACCCTCGAAAGCTGCGTCCCATAATCCTGTACAAATTGTATCTAATATTCAATATAATCGGCTTAGGCGCTTGCGGTTTCGTTGGTGCGGGTTGGTTCGGTGTCTTTGCAACATTTTCTGCCTCCGGTGTTTGCAATAGATACACCTTGAATGAGAGCATAGATTCAATAGTGCAGACGATGTAAAACTGGAAAGAGAGGAAGGTTAATCGGGAATTGCTTGAAAATAAGATATATTTAATACCTACAATGCTAAACCAAAGAATCAAATGACATGAAAATGTCATTGGATGTATGAAAATCTTTCATTATAAACGTGAAAAATATTAGGTACGAAATAAGTTTTAATATTACAAAGAAAAAATTTTATATCAAAATTAAATGCCAGTTTTCTTTACTGGAGAAAACTCCTCTTTTTTTGAGATATGTTTGTCATTATATGCTCCGTTTTCATGATATATTCCGATTGAAATCGATCCTTATATCAACCTTATATTTTTATCATTTTTATAGCGTCGTAATCTTGAGAAACATATAGAGTAGTAATAGTAATAAACTTTATTGAAACTATTTTTCAAAAAGCTAACGGCCTAGGTCTTCCTGCCCATGTTCAGATGTATTTTACATTATATAATGAATTATTTAGTCTGTGAGTGTAATATAAGAGTTAGTTTTTCAAGTATGTGGTTATAGTAGACTCAGCAAGTATTCAAATAATGGTTGCTCTGGTGTTTTCCTTTTGGGTAATTGAAAGTGGGACATCTTATGTATTAAAAGGTATATATTTTTCAACGTTACTAATATTTTTTCAAATTTTAAATTTTTGCAAGTATATTTCTAAAGAGGTTTTTCACAATTTTTCTGAGTAAACAGTGATAGCTTCTTTTTCCAATGTCAACAACTACTCAAACACAAACAACAAAATATTTATATACATATATAAATATATATATATATATATATATATATATATATATATATATATATATATATATATATATATATATATATATATATATATAACTGAGATTGAATTCTCGCACATCACTTGGTGAAACATCATAAAGAATAAAGTATAAACTTTAGCAAACTTTAGCAAACTTCACAGATACTTTAATTCACAGCGACAGTAACCAGCACATTAAAATAAAACTCAGTGCTTTCTATTCGTTCATACATAGGTTGTTCACGATTCTATTATCGGAAACAAATTTTCAAACTGAAGTTAATACAATTAAATTATTAGGCTTCAATAACGGTTACAATGAAAGTCTTATGGACAAGCTCATTGGGAAAAAACGAATAAAATATCTGTTGCATTCAATATACCCCACGCAAACTATTAATGAAGAACAAAAATACTTCCCAATAAATTATGTGCCTAATTTGATTAGCAAAATTTGTAACAGACTATCGAAAAATAACGTTAAAACAATTTGTACAAATAAAAGAAACTTGAAGTGTTTCTTGGTCAATAATAAAGAAAAATCTAACATCGGAGAAAACGGTGGTAATTACAAAATATTTTGCGACGAATGTCCTGCTTTCTATATTGGACAGACAGGAAGGAATATAAATATTCGTGTTGAAGAACATAAAAAGTCAATTTTACAAAACAAAAATACCACTGGCTTCTCTGAGCATTGTATAAAATTCAATCACTTCTTGGATTTCAACAAAACCAAATTGTTACATTCAGGTAACAAAGGAAAACGCCTTGACCTTCTTGAAATTCTCGAAATAAGTTCCGCCCATAATAGTCAATTACCCCCTGTAAACGAATAAATTGATTTTCAGGTATCACTGGTAGGATTGTTTAGGTCAGTGGGGTGCCGGAGTACTATTATCTATCTGCTTGAGCTTTCCTTTATCTTTCAGAAATCTTTATAAGCCTTCAACAAAAAACGGATGTTTACGAAACTGAGTACCCTTTCATGAGGGGGTCCTTTATAGAAATGAAACGTGGACTTATTTTGTAGATTGAGAGTACCCATTGGTAATCTTGGCACTAATATTATATTGCCTATTTACTTTAGAAAAAATTCACATTAGTAATGATGATAAATAAAGATGTAACTGGTGTTTCAACCAAAACTAGGTAGAATAGAAAAATAGCTATCACATGATAAATGAATCAATGACATCTAAGAGGTGAACAGGTCCACCAAATATATGATGCATCCCTATGGCCTAACTTTCTCAATATGTATGTGACGTTTGACAAACAATGGTAGTATGACGTTCTGGGCTTCGGAAGACTGAAATTACTTCAGTCGAAGGCCGAAAATGGAAATTATTACCCAAATGCTTTAGTCCAACCTAGGATTAAGCAGTTATTCCGGAAAGATCCGCATATCGATATTTGACTATAAAGTATATATATATATATATATATATATTTATATATATATATATATATATATATATATATATATATATATATATATATATTATATATATATACATATATACATAGAAGAAGGGTAGTCTTTGCTGACTAGTTAGGATGCAATTAGGATAATAATATTTGGGTTTAGCAGCAAGCATAACGTGTACTCTTATAACACTATATTTCCGATATTTCGACAATGATTATTGTCATCTTCAGGGAACCTACAAAATAAGCACAAACACCTATGGGTGCAAAGATTAGTCCTATTCTCGCGATGTATGTCATGGATGACGTATTAGATGGGATTTTGCAGGTTTTACCTTTTAATTTTTTCTTTATTAAAAAATATGTAGATGATTCAATTGTAGCTTTACCAATTGGCGGAGTTACAGAGGTGGTTGACGCTTTCAATAGTTTTGATTCCTTCATACAGTTCACCATAGAACTTGAAGATGAGGAAAATAGTGTTCCCTTTCTGGATACAAAATTTCGTCGTAAAAGGGACAATACTATAGTCATTGACTGGTATAGAAAGCCCATTAGTAGTGGAAGATACTTGAACTACCACTCGTATCATAAACAATCCATGAAAGTTAATTTGGTAAAACAGATAAAGCGTCCAGTGCTTTGTATTTCTGACAATTGCTTCCATCAGAAGAATCCAAAAATTTTATATGATTTGTTTATTGATAACTCCTATCCTCCTGCTCTATTAAAAAAGATCCTTTTTGGTACGTCGACCATGTTAATACAAGATACAATTAATAATATAGGTGTGTCGCAGGTTGCAGCTGCTACCAATGAAGCAGCTAACTCGACCCAAATTCAATTTTTCTTCACCTCACTTCCTTATGTTGCTGATATTTCCCCAAGGTTGTCAAGAATTTTCGGGTCTCTTGGTCACATAAAAATTGCCAATAGAATAGTTTTAACAATAGGTTCCATTTTCACTAAAGTTAAGGATAAAACACCTTTAATTTTACAATCTCATATAGTATACAGCATTCCATGCTCCAATTGTGCTAGATTGTATGTAGGTCAGACGTCTAGAGCCCTTAAGGATAGAATTACCTCACATGAGAGTGACTGTAGGTGTCATCCTGAAAGATGTGCTTTGAGTGAACATGTTAATAGTACAGGACATATTATGAATTTTAGTGAAACCAGGATATTGACAAGGGAAAGAAATTCGACTAAGAGACTGTTTATGGAGATGGCTTACATTTCACAATCAGAAAATTGCTTAAATAAGAAAACTGATTTAAATCATCTTAGTGAAATTTATTCTTTTTTGTTGGATTCAGATAAAAACATCCATTTGAGAAATGTCGAGTGAGAGAGGAGTTGCCTTTCCTTTTCTGAGTCATTTATACTTCTGGCTATTTTATTTGTTAGCAGTGACCAATCTGTGAACTTAAATTATCATATTTTCACATTGGACTTTTCTTGTTTTGATGTTGTCTATGTCTACTTTCTTGATCAAGATGGCAGGTCGCGTCTCTTATATGTAATGACGAAGTAGATAATTATATTCTTTTAGTTTTTAACTTAACTTAACTTCAACGATGTTTGTTTCCTCTAAATTAATTGTGTTTTATTTTATTTTATTGTGACCTTTTTAACTTATAATGTTAGTTGATGATCATCACATTTTGTGTTCTCGATCAATAATGTTCTATAGAAATCAATAATGCTGTATCTCGATTTTTTACATTTTTGCAATCATTCTCAAAGACACAGTGAGTATTGTTACTGTTGCCGTTATGCAGCATTTTTTGATTTTTTCTTTTGTGCTTATTTTGTAGGCTTCCTGAAGATGACAATAATCATTTGTCGAAATATTCGGAAATATAGTGTTATATATATATATATATATTATATATATATATATATATTATATATATATATATATATATAATATATGTATATAATATATATATATATATATAATATATATATGTATATTATATATATATATATATATATAACTATATATATATATATATATATATATATATATATATATATATATATATTGTCCACATACTGAAAGCTTCCTCCACTCAACGAATCAGCTTTGTCAGGCATCTCAACCCTCCTAACTTAAATTGTTTCAAAGTAAAATAAATATATCCCATGCGAAGCATTCCGTTCATTTCAAGCGTTAAAATTCGTAAAAACCACTTTCGATAAGAATAATAGCAATATCAAGGTCTATTCAGTTTTCGTCCCTTGTTGGTCAAATCACATTATCGTTTTCTTTACGCCCAAAAAATTTCAATAGAAGAAGTCAGGATGCTGTTTTGATTCAATATCCAATGTGCAGGCTCAAAGAATCTAGTCTGTGCATTCTGAAATGATGAATTCCCAAAAGGCCCGCGTTCAGTAGGTAGGTTTTATCCACCCCTTCCATTGAACTGTGATGAATAATATCTCTTGAGTGCGCCTCTCAAAGTTTACGTTGTTATAGAATTGGACTTTGGATTATTAATGGAGAAGTAAGCGATATCTAGTCGGAAGAGACATGGATAATTGTGCGGAACCAAAGAAATTGGTTTAGGTCGATAGATACCTTCAATATTTGGATAAAATGATACCCTTTCGAATATTTCGTTATAATAACAAGCGAGCTAGAAAATTTAATGTTAATCAGATAGATGTACTTTTAATGATAATTGTAGCCTAACTCCAAGACAAAGAAATTATTTTTAACAGAAAAAAACAAGAAAG
>JARQZK010003390.1:0-12271 GCA_030704885.1 Cynegetis impunctata
TATTTGGTAGGTCTTGGGTTCAAACCCCGAGGCCGACTGATCTGCCATGAAATTCAGAGGTTTCCTCATGGTAATGTAAGTCACTGCTTGCAAACTTATAAGGCGAATGCTGGGCCAGTATTAATCCTCTGAACCCTACCCACACTTCCTATGTTCCATAAATATCCCGTCTCACCTATCCTTAATGCACTTGTACATACAAGTGTATCCTCTGATCTGGCTGAAGGAGTTAATCCGCAAACTCAAACTGCCCGCCTCCCTGACACATACTTCAGGGAGGAATGAAAACACGTGTGTTTCCTTTTTCTTTTTTTTTCGTCTCCATACACAGAAAATGTAACCATCGTTTCCATGAGCGGTCTCCCTATTGCTCGGATTTGTATTTGTACAATCTGTTGCCGCGGAGTTTGACGCGACAGCAATACGACCATTTTCAGAAGGGAGTTGAAAAAATTTTTTTTTTTTATAGTGTGGGCGAACTTGTAGAACTTGTTAACTGTTTCTCAATTTTGTGACATGTAACTTTTTGATGATGAATAAAATAATTTGTTTTTTACGTCCATGTGAAAGGAAAAAATCTTTTATAGACTACCCTGAGATTATTCCGCACGCATTCTCATGGTGTGTGAGACTCCGGATGTTGCTGTTTACTCACTAAAAAACCTCTCACACATTCCTTGGAGTAGTTCTTCATCCTGCCCTTACAGCTTCTCTCAATAAAAAGAGATGAGCTGCAAGCGGCCTTTATAGTTCATGGGACCTGATGACTCGAAGTGACCCGAGCAATACTACTTTCTGCATTCTGCGCGTCAATATCTCGGCCAGAGATCTGCATGCCAGAATAATCTTCAATTTTGTCACATAGTTGGCTCCCATTCCGCCTAGACAACCCATAATCAGTACGACCATCCTAACTTTATGCCCTGGGTATAGTGTCCTCAGCTCGAACATAAAATCTCTGTATTTTTCCCTTTTCTGCTCTTCTTTCATCACCACATTATTTGCGGCAGGAGACGAAAACTCGACAACAAACAATTCTCTGAGCTCTTTTTCCAGTAGGACTGTGTTAATCCAATTATTATTATTATTTATATTCATTAGTGAAACCAATCATAGATACTTCAAAATCTCCAAATCGTAGAATTTACTCATGGAAAATTATAATATGTATCATTCTAGTGAATATATAAAAAAAAATTTTAAATTACATTTCGCTTAAAGTGTCAAGTTTTAGTAAATACTGTATCTCATTTTTTAATATCGATAATAAGCCATGAAGGTGGATCTCCACCAAAGAAGAATTGCCAACTTTTGTGTTGTCAACATGTGTTGACGACAAAAGTTTCTGTAAAGGTGGGTCTTTACAAAAGGAAAATAGCCTACTTTTGTGTTGTCAATACTTTGGTGACAAAAAAAAGTCAATTTTTCTTTGGTGGAGATCCATCTGTACTCACATTCAAAACTGTACTCAAGCTCACCAAGGCAAAGAATTATCGTTTCCGCCTTATTAGCTTCTGTGTACAGTCTTCTTTCACTGTGAATAGGGGGCATTTGGATATGCTTGTTCGGAATAATTTTGTCAAATTTTTCTTAGACGCTGATCATCTTCTTTCCAACGAGTCCATCTCGGCTGCCCACGTAACTTTTAGTTGTTCAAGGATTCCTTGTTTCACTTCGGTAGCTAGGCGATGTTATTTTCCCAGATTTTCCGGGTCCAAAGTCTGTTGATGGAGATTCCTGTTAAAAATTCTTATCCATGATCATCACCATTACCTCGTCAGTATGTACAACAACTTGTGCTACTGCTCTCCCTAATGGATTTGAGGAGTGCACCTTCGAACATCTCCATGGCACCATCCAGTTGTTCTGGTGTACCTAGGGGTTGTATTCTCAGAACCGACTTAAATTCTACTTCGAGAAAGGTACCTTGAAAAATAAGTATAGTATTATGGTCGGGAGTAAGGTCCTACGGGTCTTTTATTTTGAAGAAAAATTTCACGATGTCGAATACGTCTCTGGCGCCGAAGCTGTTGCAGTGAATCGGCTCGAAGAGTGTTTTCGCTGGGGTTGTACTAGAAGAATGTATATATAGTATATATATATATATATATATATATATATAATATATATATATATATAGGTATATATATATATATATATATTATATATATATATATATATATATATATATATATATATATATATATAGTACGAATAAACTTATCGACCGTACAATCTTATTAATCACGGGAATATCGGGATTCGGTCTCTGACAAAGTTACTAATTTGATAATATTATCTATATAACACTTATTGGTGACCTCTTCAGGAGAAACTACAAGAATACAAAAATATACGGATGAGAGTATCCGTCGATACCAACAATTCACTCACCAAAGCTCAAAGTTATTCACTTATGTTGAAATGAAATTAAATCATATCAGTAACAGCCACATGAAAAAACTATATTTCTGATCAGATACTAACAATATGTTCAGCAGACGAAAATGCTTGAATGAAACTAATCAAAGCGTTAAAAAGAAAATGAAAGAAAGAGACAAAAATAAAAAGAGTAATCTGTCGGCCTAAATTAGATGTAGAAAATTGGAACAAATGTTGCTCGGCTATTCTATATCAGATCTTAACAGTCCCAAGCAGCGTCAAAGTAGCGAAAACTGAGTTCGGAAATTTGAATAGGTCGTTGTTACGTAATTATCACTAAAAAACCAACTTTTTAGGTTTTTCCTACTTTTATTTAGATACTTTTAATAATTCTGTAGTTGTTATCACTAAAATTTGGAACTCGAAAGTTTCAGTGTTTCGAAGTAGCTTCTATAGTTTCTGAAACGTGACTGCCACTATATAAAATAACTTCAAAGACGCAAAGACTTTAAATTGATACTCGCTAGTCCCAGTAAAATTGTCTGGTCACTCGTATATCACCTCAAAGTTCTCATTACTTTATGGTGGCGTTAAAAGTAACTATGACGTCCTTGCTACTCTTGAATTTCCGTCAAAGTTGTGGAACCATGTAGTAATATTTAAGGTAAAATTAAATATTTCGCTACTCACGAAAGCAACTTCACAGTAATTTTTAATTGCAACGAAGTTCAAATTACTTAAAAAATAACTTTAAAGTAACGGTCAATCTATAGAGACTTCTTGGTGTTCGAATAGTATGTTGTTGTTTTGTGAAGTGAAAATGTTAGCTGTGAGAAAAAAGAAAAGTTATATATCAGTTCTAGGATCTCTTTTACGCTGGGATGAAACAATAGATAGATAGATAGATAATGTTTATTTTATGAATCAATACAACATGGATTATGAAAATTGTTACAGTAATAAAAGTACAGAGTATAATAAATCGACAGCAACAATCAATCACTACAAATTTCTTCAAAACTCATATGGTATTCGTAACTCATCTCGATTACGAGTTGAATTATCATGTATATCACCGTTTGATTGAAATTTACTATGAATTTTATATATGTAAGTGCAAACTACCAGAATGAAAACGCAAGGCATTGTGAGAATTCTGAGATCTCTAAACACCTCCTTACAAGGATGTCTATATATAACACCTGCAAGACATCTAATCAGACGCTTTTGCGCAATAAAAAAATGCGCACCCGACGACGATTCCATAGGCAGACTGCATAGCGAATTCTTGAACCCGCCTGAGCATGATACAGCGAAATCAGTTGTTCGATAGTTAGAATGTTACGTAATGACCTAATCATATAGCATGCCCTGTTCAGCCCTTCCGTGATGTCCTGGCAATGCAGTCTCCATGACAAATTCTCGTCCACAGTAACGCCAGAATCTCGAAGATATACATTTTGAAACTTCGGATCTATTAATTTCCATATTAGGTGAAAAAGCCTACTTATTATTGTAATTTTTAAATCTTATACATTTTTGGTTTTTGATGCATTTGAATAAATCACATTTCTACGAAAAAAAAAACTCTGTCTTTCTCCCAATTATGAGAAACAACCGTGAAATAATTGTGTGGCCACAGATTGTAAACACCTACATTGTTTCTTTTTATTTATCACATGCAAATGTACAGTTTCGAAACAGATTGAGCACGCACTAATCGCTATAAAGCTCTTATTAATTATAGGTTAAAGTTCCAAGGGTATATGTGGCTTCAGGAACTTTGTGGTTGTTTTGTAGACAAATATTCTACTTAATGGTGATAATGACTTCAAAGTGATAGAAGACTAGTGGCCGCTACTTACAGTGAAGTGATAAATCCTTCAAACACACAATGTGACGTAAATATTACTCTAAAGTAATTTCTGTAAAATGCGCCATATTTACTGACCAAATTTAGGACGCCATTATATTTATTCCAATTTACTTATAGTAGTACAAGTATGGAATCGTCAAAAAGTCAGAAAAAAATATAAATCGAAGCGAAACTGAACTCATATAATTAGTAAAAATGTTATAAAAATATATTTTATCAATTTGATGCATTTTTATCATTGCCTTCCTGAAAAAAAGGTGTCGAAAAAGGAATTTTGAGAGGGCGCATTGTTTTTATGAATCTATCAATATCACATTCCACAGAATTTTTCAAATCGTTTTGAATTTCTTTGTACTCAGAGTTCGTAAATCAGCAAAGTTTTGTGTACCCATACAAGTAATAATATGTACATAACCATGAAAATATTATTTTCATTCAGTTGAGGAGGCTGAATAATGATGAAAGATGTCATTATTAAACTCTTTCTACATATGCAAGACAATGAAAAGGCGAAGCAGACGCCAAAGTAAAGTAGGCGGGGACAAAATATTATAAATACCACCGCAACGTTCCCGCCACGTAGTTGGAACGGGAGTGCGACATAGCGGTATAAGTTGGGGGTGGTATCATTTACGTAGCTATCACCTTCAAAATGTTCCCCAAATTGGTCGTGGGAACGTGATGAGGTCGTAGCAATAACGTTTCCGTCGCAAGTAACTATAACTTCAGAGTTACCAATAATAGTCGCCGGGTCGTACCAACGACTAAAAATGCTGCTTGGGGTGTTGACCCTATTGTTAATATGGTATATTTCCAGAAACAATTTACTTTTGTAGTGACTCCAACATCTGACATCCAAGTAGTCAAAGCAGTGACCATTCTTAAAGTGGTGTTTCATAACGAAATACATATTCAAGTTTTAGCAAGGGATTTCACAAAAAAAAACACTGATTTTGACATAAGTCTTATAGTAGCTCAAATTATTTTGGACTACCTGCTCGCATGGTTAATTCTACTTTTCAGATCAGATTCTTTAGATACATATCCATTGGTAGATGATATCATCTGTGCAGTCCCTTTAGAGAGTACACAGGTACATGAATATGTAATTATCTTGGACTGGTATCAAAAAGAGGCAGCATCTGGAAGATTCATAATACAAAATCTCACATCATCCTACTTACCAGAAATACAACAAAGGGATTGAAATAATAAATAGAATTACTCATATAAGTCATAAAACTTTTTTTATACAAAATTCGATAACACTTTTCGAAATATTTGTTAACAATGATTATCCTAGGCATATTTCGAGACAGCTCATTTATAATTCCAATATTTTTTATCCACCAACTAAAGATTCTAATACACAGTTTGAATTTAACGAATTTCCATCCATAAATAAATTATCCCTACAAATTCTTTTCTCTTTGAAAGATTACCCTCACATTAAAATAGACAAACATAGCATCATTGAAAAGAGCTATTTATCTACAGAAACTGAACATAGGATACCTCTACTGTAACTCACTAACCTTGTTAACGACATTACGTGTAATGGATGTCCTGGCTATTATTATGAACAGGACGTGTTGCAGTGGTTGAATCAACGATTGTTACAGCATGGGAGTGATTGCCGTTTAGGAATGAACTCCTGTGCTGTAGTGGAATACCACTTGAAGGCTGGTTCACTGCTTGTACGACTCGGATATTAAGGAGTGTGAGAGTCACGATAAAAGAGGGTTGTTTCTCGTAATGTTAAGTTAGCCAAATACTTAGGTATGCTGGCTAGTATTTGGGAGGTTCCGGGTTCGAACCCCGGTTCGCCATGAGTTTTCCTCAGAGGTTTCCCCATGGCGTTAAGTAAATCACTGCTTGCTTACTACCGACACTTCCTCTGTTCCATAATATCCTGTCTCACTCATCCTTAATGAACTTGTACATACAAGTGCATCCTCTGATCTGTCTGAAGGAGTTCATCCCCAAAACTCAAAGTCCGCCTCCCTCACACATACTTCAGGGAAGAATGAAACACGGGGAATTTTCATTTTTCTATATTTAAAATTTACTATACTAACAAAAGGAACAACATTCTAAATTTCAGAGCTGATATGGGTTAGCACAGCATGTTCGGGGAATATACTTTAAAGGTATATTATACCTACTCCTCATCCTTGTTTCTTCCATACCATAGATCCTTTCAATTATGTGGAAGGGTCACATACTAATTTTCTAGAATTTGTATACTTCTACGATCCAACTGCTGGAGGAGTAAGCACACCATTTGATACCGATTGGGATTCTTGACGCAGGTTGAATTTTTTACGAATAATCTACTGTAAATATATATATATATATATATATATATATATATATATATATATATATATATATATATATATATATATATATATATATATATATATATATATATATATATATATATATACACATTTATATATATATATATATATATATATATATATATATATATATATATATATATATATATTCATTCGAATTGTTGTTGCCTGTGAACTATTTCTAATCTTGGGATAATTATTAGCAATAATAAGTTTTGATAAAGCCACGAATGTCGTGGCGAAACGTCAACTTTTTAATAAAATCGAGTTTTTTGAAATTCAATAAGCCTGTTTTTGCTAATAATTATCAAAAGATTATATATATATATATATATATATATATATAGTATATATATTATATTATATATATATATATATATATATATATGTATGTATATATATATATATTGAAAAATGGGTTGAAAACCAGAAATAGAGAGGATAGAGTAAAAAAATTTGTCTTTATTATTTGATATTTATTGTTATAATTAAATATAAAAATAAACTTCTACAAAACTTCAAAAGTCAAATCTTGCATAACAGTAACAAAAATAAAAATTATAGTTTATAATTGTGTCTGACTTCCTCCTTGTTAACAAAAATAATCATATCGCACAAGAATATTAGTTCATTGTTATTTTAATTATATAATACTGCCTCAGATGCAGAATTAAACATAAAATAAACTTAATATCCAACTTCTGAACTTAATAATAATTTTTAATTTAATCAGACTTCCACTTCGGTAACAAAAATAATCATGTTGCACAATCATTTTGAAGTAATCATCTTAGGTAGGTCCTGTCCTACCTATCCCATATGAAAAAAAGAAAAATTGAAATTGCAAGAAATCCTTCCTGCAGTTCTAGAAGTGCCAGGAGCATTATTAGGTGCTGGCTGTTTTGTTATTATATCCAAAATTGTAACAGACCATCTATCAACTTTTTCAGGAAAGTAAAACACATCTCCTTTTCTCTTCAAGTAATTCACAGTAAAGGTATTCAAGTCGTTTTCTTCAATTCTAGCAACGAAAGCCAAAGATGCAATTCGTTTTTCTGAAGGACATTGAAGTAGTACAAAGTTCCAAGTTTCATAGTTCCGTTGATGATGCATTAAACAGCATTTTGGACATCATCTTCATTAATTGTACTTTCCCGCTGCTTTTTGTATGTTCTAACCATTATATGAATAATATAATGAATTACATTTAGTGATGCATTTAATTACAATTAAGTGTTACATTTAGAATACATGTATCAGAAAACATTTGAAGTTTGCATTAAAGCCAGGGGCGATGCACATTTGAATGTCCCGTTCAAATCAGCCCCGTTTGTCTTGATCAAATCTGCCCCATGGTCACTTGGAAGATAAAATATTAAAAAAAAAATGTGAAATAACTGGCAAGCAAAAACTAAAAGGTGGATTGAAAACTAATAAGTAGTGCACAATTGTGTGAAAGAATTAGTTGGAAACCTTCATTCACGTGATTGTAAATCCCTAACAATATTTATTTTTATTTTTTACTTCGCCATACAAATACGACGACAGGTTATAACTGTTTTCGACAACGTAACACGCGCGCTTTTTGACTTGATGTTTGTCACAGCCAGTGTTGCCAATATTAAAATGGAGTTACGGCATAGATTAACATGAATCTGCGTTCAGAAATCAACATGTTCAAATCTGCCTTTTTGCTAAGGTGCCTTCTTTCCCCCTATATATATAAAGGATGGTCCACATTGAGCATCCTCATATATGAAGAACTAACGAAGGTAGAGAATTTCAAATTTTGTACACGTAGATAACTCAAAATACTCAATTCCAAGGCAATGTTTTCAATGTCTGTAGCACTTCCGGATGAACCGAAAATAGCACCAACTTTGTTATTTTAAATAGAAGACCCTGTATATTATTACATTTTAGAATTCCGTATCAAATTTCAAGGTAAGTTTGATGATACTACTATGTCAAACATATTAGCGGATTTCCAGACATTTGCTATTTTTAGTGAAATTTCACGTTATTATCAGGTTACATGAGTTATAATTAAGGGCATACTTAAGTCAAGTGAACACACTCGGCACAGAGTTTACTGGTATATGCAGCTACCTCAGGCAGGGATTCTTTTTTTTTAAAGAGCTTAGGGCTGTCCAACAATTTTACTTATACTTCGGCTTGAGTTACACGTTCAAATTTACATTTTTTGAAAGGAAACCCCAATTTTATAATAAATTTATATGCATTCTACATAACAAAAGTGTTCAAAATTGTATGTGGCTGAAAGTAAATAGTTTCGAAGTTATAAGCCCCAATCGATTTGAAGGTAAAGATTCTGTGTAATTTTTATTGAAACTTATATCGAATTGCCCTTTTAACTTACACCTGAATTGAAAATGTCAAGAAAGCACTATTTTTATGGTTTATTTGATGAAGTTAGAGCTTGAGTTCATTTTTAAACAAATCAAAGACAAATACTCAACCTTACAAATTATGATCTCTAGTAACGAAAGTCACTGCTCATTATGAACATAATGAATGAAAAAGGATTGCTAGCAAACATCTCTCAATTCGACTTCCTAGGGCTTGAAGTGTAAGCTTTCCTAATTTTCTCCATTTTGTAGAGAGCGTATTGTATTTCGCACTCTTTCTATGCAGTCCTCTTTTTTAGTTAATGGACTTATACATAACCCAAGTCCTTAACTCCTTCCCATAGGAAAAAATCCAGTATGTTAAGTCAGGTGATCTGGGTGGCCAACGGTGAACACCATTGTTATCAACCAAGATCATCGAAAAATTGGTAAAGTTGCTTAAACCACATAATGTTCTATTAATGTGTTCCATCCTTTGGTACCACCAACCTGGTTCAACGATTGGTATAACTCTGGTGCTTTAAATATCAATATAACTACCTCCAGAAATGATTTGAAAAATTTGTTGTAAATATGAACTGCAAGTACTCTATCGTTCCTTGTTGCGCAATAATCGTTAAAATTCAAAGACTCTTAGAAATTTTTTTCACGGATTGCAAGCGGGTTTGAATTTGACCAATAATATTTTCTGATGAACAAAAAAAAATTGAATTAATACATTGTATTATCAACAGAAAAATATAACACTGCGATTGCAATTTCAGTCACCTGACAATCATCAGAGAGATTGAGTTGGTCGAACTGAGATACATAATTGCGAGCATTTTGTGCTTACGGGTGGGAAAGAATTATTGCAAACAGGTACCTAAATAGACAAGGGAGGAACACATTTCAAGAAGGGGTCTAATCGAAGTGGATTTCCCAAATTGGTACAATAAAATGTTCCTAGAAAAAAAATAACATATAAGTTTTTGGCATACGATACGTTGATGATGTAATTGCTTGTTCAAAGGCACCGCGAAACAATTATATATATATATATATATATATAGTTTTTGAATTAACTATTAATAGCATTCACCCAAAATATAACGTTCAAAATTGAAAACCAGAATTGGATCGAACGATAAATTTCTTGGATTTAACTATCTTCATAATAGTGATACTTTGAGTTTGGATAACAGAAAAACAACTTTCACGTATATATGTATTCCGTCGGATTCGAATCATCTTTTTTTTTTCCCATAAACACTTCAGCTTTCAACTCAGTGAACCACAGAGCGTTTTCAATTCCAATATCCGTACCAAAATTTGCAAAAGAAATTTCGACTATAAAAAAATTGCTTCAAATAATGGTTTTCATACAAGTTTGATAGATAAAATGATAAACAAGAAACGTAGTCAATTAGCGTACAACGCATATATCCTCAATTGAAATAGAAAAATCGGAAAAATTCACATCTTCAACATATTTTGGTCCTCTACAGAAAAAGTTGCTAATGTCTAACCTAAATGTAATATTAATATTGCTTTTAAACCTAAGACTCTCAGGATTTTTTATTCAATTTCAAAGATATCATTTCAAAATTTGAGAGTTCAGGAGTTTATGAGTTGATTTGTCCTGTATGTAAAGGAGTGTATAACAGGTCAGACTGGTTGATCGTTCAAGACAAGATTTGAAGAACACCAACAATCTTTTCTGAAAAATGAACCGAATTTAACGTTTTAAATCATTGCCGTGAAAACCACCCCGTTTTCACAAATAACAACTTTCAAATTATATGCTCAAATTATCGGAAGGAACCAAAATAACTTACTTAAAATCATTTTTTAAACTCAATCATAATGCAAAAAGATATCTGGCTGAATGACCGGATTGACTTGATATATTTCCTTATTTAGTGTATTCAAAAATAATGATTTTTTAAAAACATTTCATTGTACCAATTTGGGAAATCCACTTCGATAAGCCCTTCTTGAAATGTGTTCCTCTTGTCTATTCGGTACCTGTAATAATTGTTTTCCACCCGTGAGCGCAAATCAATAATTAAGTATTCAGTTCTTAACTCAATCTGCCCGATGATAGTCAAAATTATCGGTAATTTTGATGCACTTGTGGCAATTACTTACGAAATATTTCCCGAATAACTTCAACTTGTCAAACTGACGTTAGTTATTCATAAAGTCTCACTTGTCATCGAAAAAACGTAATATGAACTAAGCTACTATGCAATTATCGGTCTACAATGCAATTATCGCAGGGCTCTTTCGCTTTCTACAATGCAATTATCGGGTGTATCATACCTACTTTCATTCAATTTAACTCGATCTGTTCAGACAAAATCACTCGACTACGCTCTCGTGATTTTGTCAGAACAGCTCTCGTTAAATTGACAATGAAAGTAAGTATTCGAAAAACAACGACAAAAAATATCCGGCTAAATCTGAGCTCGCGTGGTATTTGGTACGACAATTCCATGAATTATTGTTAATCAATTCAGTGAAAGTATTGAAAGTTACATAAAAATTTTTCGAAATACATGGTTTGCAACATTTTCGTGTGTTCCACATTGTTTTCACCACATATTCTTTATAATCTTTCCCATTCTGTTTCTTCATATTAAAGCCCCTGTCCATCAATATTCCTGCCACACTTTTTCCACTGACTGTTCGGTTTCCAAATTGAAGTTTCGTTGTTCACAAAATTCGCTAAATTGATTCCAAATGGAAAAATAACTTTTTTTTGTATTTTCAGGAGTTGATTTTTCGATCTCCCTTATTATCTCTGCCTCGCTAATATTTTTCCAAATCTCAACATATTTACTGGAATATTAGGTATTTGTTGTGAAATTCTGTTTTCGACATTTACAATTGTCAAACTGATGCAACGCTTGCTAAACGAATAATTGCTAGCGTTGGTAAGGTAACGTAATAGTCCGCGAGCCAGCGACCTTTTGAGGGTGGTCATTTCACCAAAGCTGAAAATTTTTTCCGAGCCTTATTTGGTATCGCTAATAAGTGAATGGACCTCCAGCTTGCGCAGTTCCGGGGGGTGTAGCTGCGGCAGCCTCCACACACTGTGAAATAATAATTTAAAAACACTAATACTGCAAAGCTGAAACTTTTGTTAACATTTACATTATGTTATAAAATAAAGAGAAAACGTATTCAGCTGAATGTAGAGTGAGGATTATGTCCCAGCTTTTCACGTAAAGTAGTGAAAAATGCGCGCTGAGTAAACTGATACCGCAAAAGCTGAAATTTTGGGAAATTTAAGTTAA
>JARQZK010003391.1:0-5000 GCA_030704885.1 Cynegetis impunctata
TGAAGTAGTGACAGTTATTGAAAAGTGTAAAGTGTGGTTATTTTAAAATTATTGTTGTGTAAATAAATACTGATTTGTTTTGTTATTATTAATTGAATTTAGTTAGTTATTGGAAATCATCCTAACGAACCCGAATTCGTAACAATATATATATATATATATATATATATATATATATATATATATATATATATATATATATATATATATATATATATATATATATATATATATATATATACTTCCCATCAGTGCGCGATGCAGTTAGCGATTTTTAAATTGTCTTCTTGATTATGCAGATTTTTGCAGAAATCAACCGCAATTTCACAATTGTACTCTTTTCAAATGTTATAGAATCTTAGTATATAAAATACCAACCAGAGTTAAAACACCAATTTAGACTATTCATAAATTAATTGAATCATTAATTGAAATAATCAAATTTTAAAATTCAGATGTAATTAATTCTAGATAAAACTAAGTTTAATTGATTCTAATATTTTACTGTTTTCTTTCAACATTTCACCAGTGCATAATAGTGATTTATGTACCAAGTGCATTATATAGATCGTAACGTTCGATGGGCGTCAGGATCTAGTAACGCACGTGGTGCATACAAGATTTTATTTTTCACGAAAAAATTATTTTATTATAATGAATATTCGATTTCAAAATCGGTTCATTGGTCCTATAATTTCCATTTTCCTTCTCATAGTAGGCATGTCATTTGTTGATATTTTGACGTTTGTGAATATTTTTGTCATCATTATCTTTAGTGAATGTCATTGCTGTTTTTCTTTGTGTATACTTATAGAAAAAATGGAATTGAAAATGAATTTACACAAGAATATCATAGAAAATGTAGCCAAAGCTGCGATTAATTCATTGCTGGAGAAATCCAGAGTCGTATACGACAAGGATTATGAAGTATAATCAATGGAAGTTGCTTCAGTTGTCCTCGTACAATGAGCGGGCGTTATGATCCATAACGCTCGCTCATTATGCCCCAGCTAGGGCATAATGAGTGTATTTATAGCAACCGTATCTAAGGTAAAATCAACAAAAAATATACAAGTGAAAAATAAAAAATTATCCAAATACCTATCCGTTCCACACCAGATACAAAAAATTTCATCAACATAACGTCTCCATAATAAAACATTATTACTCAAGCTGCTCGTGGAGCCAAAAATATAATATATATATATATATATATATATATATATATATATATATATATATATATATATATATATATATATATATATATATATATTATTATATAATATATATATATATATATATATATATATATATATATATATAATCTTTTGATAATTATTAGCAATAACAGGCTGGTTGAATCTTAAAAAACTCGATTTTATTAAAAACTTGACGCCTCACTACGATATTCGTAATTGAAATTTCTTTGACATTTATTGATTTGAAAAAATTGAATAAACAGGGTTGCTTTGTATATGCTATTCAGTCTAATATTAATATTCAAAATTGTTATCATTAGATGGTAAGGGAAACCAAAGAAACCTTTACCTACGTAATGTTTGAAAATAATAATAATAGGGTACTATTTATCTAACAACAAAGAAATTAGTTATGGGAAAACATTGAAGAAGTGGAGTAGAATTATCGGTATAGTACGCTTATATGGAAGCTGCCGTTGACACGTGTTTCGGACTCTTTGGTCCTCATCAGAACGGCGTAGCTAAGTATTGGATTGAAAATTTGGAGATGAAAATAGTTTAATAAATAAAATCCTCTGTTATGGAAGAAAATCACTTATTTGTGGTTTATTGTTTGAACTCTCCGGTATGGGAGATTTGGTCAAACTTTGCCACGGAGGCGATTAATTCCATCCGAGAGATCTCAGAAAGAGTAAATTAACATTAAAAAAGAAAATTAATTTTGGAAAATATTAAACAAGTAAAGCAAAAATTATCGGTATAGTTCGTTTATATGGAAGTAGCCGTTTTTAATGAGATTTTTTAAGATTCAACCAGCCTGTTATTGCTAATAATTATCAAAAGATTAAAAATAGATCACAGGCAACAACAATTCGAATAAATATATATATATATATATATATTATATATATATATATATATATATATATATATATATATATATATATATATATATATATATATATATATATATATATATATATAATATATATATATATATATATATATATATATATATATATATATATATATATATATATATATATATATATATATATATATCTATCTTTATATATAAAAATGAATCCTTATTTCCCTTGGTCCCGCCATCACGCTTGAACGGCTGGACCGATTTCACTAATTCTTTTTTTGTTGTGTTTTTTATTGTCAGAAGAAGGTTCTTATGAAAGAAAAAATTAAGAAAATTGCGCGGGAAATTAGAAAATTCGAGAATAAATAACAATATAAAATTATTTCTAAAATTCTTTTTTTTGTTGTGTTTTTTATTGTCAGAAGAAGGTTCTTATGAAAGTAAAAATTAAGAAAATTGCACGGGAAATTAGAAAATTTGAGAATACTTAACCACCATATAAAATTATTTCTAATCTATGTAATTTTCATTTTGTCATGACTTAGAATAGAAAAATTCATATTACTCTCAATTGTTTACCCTTCTACGATCAACCCATATTTTTGTATCTTTTCATTTTTTTAAATTTTATCCACAGATCCGCAATAGGGCTGCAAGATGGCAATCGAAAATAACAATAGTCGGTTTGAGAATAGGTCGTAATATATTTTTCATACTCCCAATGATTAACATTTTTGCCGGGTCAGATAGATAGATAGATAGATAAATAGATAGATAGGTAGATATACATCGGCAGATAAATGAATAGATAGATAAAAATAATTGATATGGCAGAACGTTTGCCCGGTCAGATAAATTGATAGATAGATAGACAGAAGGATATTTAGATATATAGAAAGATAGATAACTATCTAGATAGATAGATATATAGTTAGATAGGTAGATATACATCGGCAGATAGATGAATAGATAAAAATAATTTATATGGCAGAACAACGTTTGCCGGGTCAGCTAGTATATATATATATATATATATATATATATATATATATATATATATATATTATATATATATATATATATATATATATATATATATATATATATATATATATATATATATATATATATATATATATATAGATATATATAAATATATATATATATATATATATATATATATATATATATATATATATATATATATATATATATATATATATATATATATATATATATAGGTATATTTTAAGTTGGACATAAAGATTTCACTGAGTAAAGGTGATAACGGTGAACCCATTGGTAACCCATCTGACATGAATTTTTTCACACATATCATTGATATCTGTAATTTGTGTTTCAGATCTAATCGAACTAGAAAAATATTTGTCTGAAGAAGAACCTAGTACTCCGTCTTCCACCAACACTAAATTGATCGACGCAGAAGTGTTAAAATACAATGATCATGGTAAAATTTCCTCCAAGCTCGTACCTTCGGTTCGTGACTTTAATCAGTCCAGTTCGAAAGGAAGTAGAAGAAGAACCCGCGTATCGTTGTTATCAGGTTCGAGTTCCAGCAACGACGAGGAGTCCAGCCTAAGACACACACGTCGTTATTCCTCCGAAAAACGGAGCATTTCCGCTTGTTCGGATCTCATTCAATTAGACGTAGTTTTAGACTCTCCCATGCTGAAGCCCGAAATCGTCGGTAACCAGAATTCGTCGTCCAAGGATGCCGTACCCTGCTATTTCACGGAAGACATGAGTATGAGCGATGACGCAGACGATGAGGACGATTCGGACGTTCGATTGAAACAGAACGCTGAAGTTTCTGTCTTGAAACCGACGAAATCGAATAATACCTCTGAAAACAATTCGACAGTGCTAGTGAACGAATCGAGTGTAACGAATACGGGTAACGCTTGTGCCCCGAGTAGTTCGAATGATCCGGTCGCAAGTGACATTGCGAATGAAAATTTGAATAGTTCTGGCTACTCATCGCTTGGTTTCGGTGAACTACGGTCCGCTGGCTCTAGTAGTTCGGATGTGACGAGCAGTGTTTATTGGTCAAATGCCAGGCGGGCTATTATGCCCCCGCCGGGATTCCCACCAATTCCGAGGTATAATGTACAACCTGGGTACAGTTATACTCTCTATCAACCCTGGTCTACGGGCATGGGAAATGAGGCCCCGATGAATTGTAACAGTTCGCAAAATATGATGACTACACCAATAAACGGAATGAGTTATATTCCGCAAGAATTATTGGCTCAGGTTTCTTCAATGTACCGTTTACCTCCAATAGTTGTCTTCAACTACAACGGATTACCTAATTTGCCTCCAAATGCACATATGGATCTGTCCCCACAACAAATATCGAATGTGAACATCAATGACAATTATTATTGTAACAATGATCACTTCGAAAATTAAGATTGTTATATAGTTCACTATATTTTGTAATTATAATACAATTGTGTATTCACGTTTGATGTGCTAAGATTTAACATTAATTTTCGCCAGAACAATCTAAAAATGCATAAGATAGTAGAGAAAATCTTGTTAAATTATGAACAGTGAGAGTACAATCTGTTTATATAAAACATTTTTTAAATTGATGTTTTCAGTACAAAAAATCTTTTGATATTCAAAAGATATTATAGTATTTTAAGTGACAATGTATTTGTTATTTTCAAAAAAATTACTATGGGTAATTTAATGAGGCAGAAAGAATAAATAATTTGTCATTTTCAAATATTTTTATAAAAGTATAATCTAAAAGATGATAGTATCATATCTTTCGGATAGCTTGCAGTTTTGTGGAATATTAACAGTAAATAATGATATTTTCTTCTAGAATATGGACAGAAGATTGTTATAATGAAATTTGAATGGATTATTTTCGCAATTTGTAGATTGGATTGATA
>JARQZK010003391.1:10000-12226 GCA_030704885.1 Cynegetis impunctata
AAAGTCTATACGCAAATATACAGTGTGTTACGGTTAAAAAATTGTTTTTCCGTGCATTTACATTTATTTATAAAACAACTATTAGGTTGACCGTGAAAATAAAAAGGACCATTATTGTAGCCTATTTTATTACAAACACAATGAAAAAATGTTCAACTTGATCCGATTATCAGTTCCGAAGATTTAGGTGTTTCCGTAGATATTGACAGTTTCATTCTATGAGGTCGGGTAGGGGGCGAAGCTCCATGGAGATTTTTGGGGACTTTTGTGAAAATGATCCTCTGGTTGTGGTTTATCGATGGTGAAATATTCAGCTTTACGCTAATTTTTTTCCTATCAAAACCTTCATTGACTGGGCTTGTCGCAATCGAAGTAGGTCCATGCAAATAGGGTTATCTGAGTTTTTTTTAATCCAGAAAATGATTAAAAAACTCAAATAAACTTATTTGCATCAAAAATTTTGAATCCTCACTTTCATCTCACGATTTTAAAATATTTTCAAATCTAGTCTTAAAATATATCACTTTCTTATAGGATATGTTAACCTTTGAAAAATTTTCACTTATATAATAAAAAACTGTCGTATTTTTCGCGCCGAGTGCGATTCGAACGGAATAACTTTTTGTTTGGAAAACCACGCTTTAATAGCAAACCGAAATGAAAATAATTTATTTTTTCTAATTTTGACATATAAAGTGACAGTTTTTAAAACTGATTGACATTATGAAACGTCTTACTTTTTGTAACTAGTTGCATAAAGTAAAATTTTATGCAATTGGTGACGAAAAATGTATTTCAAAATTAGTGACAAAAAGAATTATTCTATTTATTAAACTGTTATAATACAAGTTAAAAACATAAATTATAAATTAATTAATTATTATAAATATTGATAACACAATTATTGCAATTATTCAAATTAATTCCCGACAACATATTTTTTTCATTGCTCGAACTTGCTGTTATTTGGGAAGCGGCGCACATTGCATTAGATGTTTCACCAAATATTTCTTGCGCTACAAGTTTTTTATTATTCATGGAATTTTCAACATATCCCTCCGCAACAGAGGTAGATTTCCAACCTCCATGCCTCTTTAATTTTAAAATATCAGCGCCACTGTCTGCTAGGAAAGTGGCAGAGCTTCTTCTGAAGCAGTGGTCAGTATATAGAACAGGATTTGAAAGACCAAGAAATTGTGCAATAACTTTTGGCAGACTGCTAAATGTGTTTAATTTCCCACAGGATTTCTGGTACATTTTCCATTCGCATATTTTACAAAAAATGCTGTTGTGTTTAAGAAGCCTGGGGACGCGAACTTAATATATTTTCTTAATATTTCAACAAGATTCGTATTTTCAATGTCTCCAGTGGTAATTGCAAACTGCCGTATAACTTTTGTTTTTGAATGTGGGATATCAACACGAAAATGGCTTCCTTCGTCTATAACATTTTCAACTGGAAGAAATGTTAATTCTGCTTTTGCTGCATGCTCCTGCCATTCCAATTATCATTGCAACCTTAGCCATTAGTATTCTTTGTTCAGATTCCACTAAAAATTTGGCAAAATCTTCTTTAATAAAACTTTTGACTTTAGCACTGTATCGTGTCCGCTTGCGCTTTTAATATATGCTACCAAATTTGTATATATTTTTAATATCAATATTCCTTTTCAGATTTTAGTTCAGACCTTAACATTGAGTAAAGTGTCCATATGTGGAAACTTTTAGATCTTTCTTACCTCAAAATATGGCCAAGTAAAACTTTCTCATTAACAGTTGTTAATTTTCTTCTCATCACACCACGTAACAAATTTTTCGTATGCCAAATCATAAACTGCCTTTGACTTTTTGGGAATTACTGATAATGAGAGGCATTACCTGCTGCCTCTTCAATATCGCTTGGTAGCTCTTCAGAACTTGAATGCACTCATTTTTTAAAAATAAAACTAAAAATATAGTCAATCTCGCTAAAAAACCTTCCGTCTAGACTTTTTTTACAAAATGTAAACTGACAACTAACATGAAGTAACAGGCAACAAACTAAATTTATGTTTTTCCAAATTTTTATCAATTATATTAAATTTTATTTTTTTATTACTTTCTTCAAAATTAGAAAAAATCTTGTATGGCAATACGTTACGAAATGAAATTTTGTGTAACTTGTGAGTTTTTGCGAAACTCCCTTGTTCGTTCCGCAAAAATCTCACGCGTTTCACAAAAATTTGG
>JARQZK010003392.1:0-7500 GCA_030704885.1 Cynegetis impunctata
GAGCCATTTTCAAATTGAACATAATTTCTCTAAAAATTTGGCAACAAACATTTGAGAATTAAAAATTTATTTTTTTATAAGTGTCACGACTAGAGCCCTGAAATTTCTGTTAGATTATTATATATGATATTTATATTAGATTAGTTCAACATAATAAATTATGAGAGTCAAGATATCTCATACAGGGTGTGCACAAATAATGATCTCTTGGTAGAACATAAAATAAAAACTTCAAATAGGACACCCTATATTTTATAGCAGCATTCAGAAGAAGAACAAATTTCTTACTTATAATATGTGTACAGTTCGCTATCACTTTTTGATGTTGAACTGTTCCTAAGCTACCGTTAAGGGAGATTAGGTGATTAACGTTTGGAGTAATGAATTGCTACAAATAAAACTGATTCACATATATTTGTGAGCAATTCGGTATACAATATTTATAAGGTGTAGGTACGTAGTTTAATTACAGAAGATAGACGTGTGTCCTATCTCCGGAGTTCTATTCTTAACTAACTTATATTTTATCTGTTGTGTTCCTTCTCATAAACTGCCCTGACGCCCCGTTTACCCCTCAGTCTTTGGGTGGTATGAAGCGACTCGTGAACATATGCGAAATATCGTCCTAAGACCCTTACGCAATAAATCTAGTTTATCAAGGCAGTTGACTAAAAGAAATATATCCTCATAAATAACAAATAACACAGACTTAAAGAGAACACCCAGATAAGAGTTCTCAGAACAACATCTGGAAATGAATATTGGCTGATGCCTTTGAAACAAAATACTGTATGAAATATTATTCCAGGTACGCAACAATATGATATAATGCCTATCTCAAGCGGTTTGAGACTTCTTGGCAAAAATATAGAAAAACTCAATTAGAACAATAGTATATTGTATACCTAGGCGGTAAAGTGGCATTTTTCAGGCCGAAAGAAGATATGGACAGGCGAGGCGCAGCCGAGTCTGACCACATCTTGAGGCCTGAAAAATCACTTTACTGCCATGGTTTACACATGATTTTTTATCCTACAAAATAAATGTTGGTAAGATTTTTTCTTTAATATGAAATTCATAACTATGAGTCATTATTTTTTAAAGCGACATTAAAAATCGGATTATGTATAGTACAGTTAACAAAAGAGATTCCTTGCTTGGATAAATTTGAGAACAGTACTTGTATTTTTTAACCTGCTTGGAGGCACACCACTCCACAAATAATTTGTATTGGAGGTTACATTTCGCTTAGATGTATTCGGTAATAAGTCTAGCGTGACCTGGTTAGCTATATCAATTATTTCAGGTGGAGTGAGATACATTATTTCTTCTGATTCAGACTCCATAACTTAGAAAAAATATCAAAATACGACAACTTATGATTGAATTGACAACTGCTAAATATTTGTTTTTATACTGACGTTTAATTGTCAACTGCAGCGCCAGCTAGCGTGAAAACGTAAAATTTTTTTTTTTCATTTGCACATATACCCGCATCAACCGCTTCGGGTTATTAGCAGGGGAACATAGACATAGTACATGTCAATTTAAGTTGTAAGGTTATAATTTAGAGTACAAGCTGGATTCTTTTAAGAAGTTCAGTAGGTTTCCTATGTTATGTGTTAGGACTGTAGCAAGGTTCCCTTCGAGATGATGTTTCATTCTGACGTGGTTGTTCGCTTGGCATTCAGTTAGAATGTGATATACTGTAAGTGTAGTGTTACAGACGGTGCACATAGGGGGAGGTGTTCTTTTTAGAAGAAATGAGTGTGTAATTGCAGTGTGTCTAATTCTTAGCCGATTTATTATTATTTGGTTTTTTCTGCCATTTGGTGAGTGAAGGTATTTGTTGATGTTAGTTTACTGCTGCTAGTGTTCCAGTTTTGTTGCCATATACTAGAGATGTGTGATCTAATTGAAAGTTTGTGATCTGCTTTCGGTAAGTGTTTGATGTTATCCCGTTCCTCGTTGTTTATTGCATGTTGTGCTAATCGATCTGCCTCTTCATTACCTAGTATCCCAACATGAGACGAAACCCACATGAATTTTACATACTTATGTATATCTTTTAAGCGTAGTAGTTCCAACTTTATTTCCTGTATAATTTCCTGTTTGGGATACAGATCTTTAAGTCCCTGGAGTACGCTTCGTTAGTCAGTTATGATGAGAAAACAGGCTTTTGGATTGTAAGCGCAGGTGCGGATTGCTCTTAGTATTGCTACAGATTCTGCAGTGAAGATGCCGGCGTTTGGGGGTAGACGTACAGCAGATTTTGTATTTTCGTGAATTACGGCAGCTGAGACTCCTTGTGGTTTTTTTGAGGCATCGGTGTAAATTAGACTGTGGTTTTGGTACTTGAAGAGTTGCACTTGAAAGCAGTTTCGTATTTCCTCATGGTTGTTCGAGTTTTTTGAGAATTTTCCAGGGTAAGGTCGACAAATGGTGGAGTAGAGGTCCAGGGGTATAAGTCAGTTACAGGTTTTAGCGTGTATTTGAAAGGGGTAAGGTCATAGTTGATTTTTTTGATTCTTTCTCTGAATGGAATGTATTTTGAGGAATTTGTAGTGAGGTTTTTGGAGTTGAAAATAATAGGGTAAGTGATATTTTTGGAGTTTGATGATGTATTTGCCACATAATTTAGGGATAGTTGTTGTCGCCTGAGCGACAGTGGGGGTTCTTTGGTGATTACCTGAAGACTAGCTATTGGACTTGTGCGGAAAGCACCTGTAGCAACCCTCAGTGAGGTACTTTGGATAGTTTTCAGTTCAACGTAAAAATTATTTCACCGCCTAGCCGAGAAAAGGTCTACGTTTTCGCCTTCGCAAAGCTGGTAAAATTCAACTTTCTTATAGTGTAGCATAAAAATATAATTTTCCACTTTATGCCTGAGCGCGATCTTGGCAACGCAAATAAATGTCACCGGTTTGCCCACCTTTAACCTCGAATTTTGGCATATGCCAGGCTTAAAAAAAAACAGACTTTATCAAAGAGTGAAATAAAAAGTCTGTGGTGTCATGGGACACCAGGTAGGAACGAAGTTTCTTCAGATTCGACATTATAATATAAGTCTTAATATAAAAATAATATCGTATTGAAGATTTACAAAGTAAACGAAAATAAACGTGTTTATTTACGAGTAAAATGAATTTATAATGTGAGTATACACCATGTGCTTAGACCAGAATTTCATGTATATGTTGTGGCAGAAAGAGAATGATGAAAAAAAGAATGACGCATGCGCGTTGCATGTATCTCTTACGGTTGTAGTCTCACATTTTTTTCAGTTTGATAGCGCAGCTAAATCCCTATCTCCTCCAAACCTGCCTTAAGAAACTTCGTTCCAATAATAATAACAATAATTTATTCATTTCAAAAATATTATACATAAGAGTTTTAAACGGACGAAGCATTATAAATGAAATTTGTCAGAATTAACAATAACATCAATCCAGATAAAGCGACGATTACAGCAAAAATGATGTTTCATTTTACAAATTAAGCAATGGTAATGTCATCAAAATCTCCTAACCAGTTTTGGTATTTTGAATCTATTCTATGTAGAATTAAAATTGATATGCAATTAATTATCTAGATATCCTCTAATTGGAACAAATATAAAGTAGGTACGTTTCATAGTAGACCCTTAATTTCATTTCTACATAGAAACTAGATTGATCAAAATGTTTTTTTAATCAAATCATGAAAAACATACTTGGTCAATTTTATACATAACATAAAGTGAACAAGGAAAATTCTTTGATAATTTAAAAAATTATCAAACAACTTTCCAAGAGAACTGGTTATACGTATTCAAATAAGCTGCACTGTTGAGATCGAATAAGATCGAAACGCAGATTTTGAGTCGGGGTGACCTGACAATTTCTATAATTCCATAGTGAATGCAGATTTTGCGTTGCGAAATACGTCTAACCAGCTCCCTTGGGAAGTTGTTTGTTAATTTTTAAATTATTAGAATTATTTGAAGAATTATTAGAAGAATTTTCCTTGTTTACTTTATGTAATGCTTTTTTTAAGGTAAGCTTAACACGAAATATGTTAGAAATATAGATTTAGTCCAGTGTATATTTGAAATATGTTAGACTTAATCAAGATTCAAAATGCCAAGACTGGTTAGGAGATTGGCATCGCCATAGCTTAACTTGTAAAATAAAACATAATTTTTGCTGTAACTGTCGCATGATCTGGATTGATGTATTATTATAAATTCTGACAAATTTCATTTATTATGCTAAATCTGTTTCAAACTCATATGTATAATATTTTTTAAATGAATAATGAATTGATATCATTATTGATATTATTTCACTTTTTGGTTGAAGTCTCTTCTTTTTGAATACCTGACATGTGCCAAAAGGTCAAAGGTGGACAAACCGGTGACATTTATTTGCTTTGTCACGATCGCCTCAAGGCATAGAATGAAAAATTATGTTTGTAATTTAGTTTTTTGCCAATAAGTCTCAAACCGCTAAAGATAAGTATCCTATTATATTATACTTTCAGTTGAGAAATTTGTTCTTCTTTTAAATGCTGCTATAAAATATAGGGTGTCTCATTTGAAACTAATGCATACATTCCAATTTTATGTTCTACCAAAAGAACATTATTTAGTGCACACCCTATACATCTCGTATAGCTCTTATAATTTATTATGTTAAACCAACCTAATATGATTCTCTAACAAAGATTGTAGGACTCTAGTTGTGGTAGTTATGAAAAATTAAATTTTCAATTCGTAGATGTTTGTTGTCAAATTTTTCTAAAAATTATTTTTATTTTGAAAATGACTCAAAATAGGTATGTCATAAGTTCTATGAAAAAGTTTCAAAATATTCCACAGAATTCAAAAATTTTGAAAAATACATTGTGTGCCATTTAAAGTAACATAGTTATCATAAACTACTCGTAGATATGGCAACGTTGCAATGATGATAATATTTTCCAAGTGTAGATCATAATTTCCCATATGCTTAGCCCAAATTTTCGAACTTTTTTCGTTCATTACATACTTCTAATAGGCAATTTTTTTTAGTTTGGGGCACCCTGTATATATATATATATAAATATATGAGTATATAGCAATAGATGGTAATTATTCAACAAATTGAACAACCTGAGGTGTTCATTACGCAAGTACGTGAAAAATTAGGTGATAATCACACTCATTGTTATTGATGTTTGTGCTTGAGTAATGAAAGGAATATAGAAGCTGTAATTTATTTTATAACAAAGTTTATCATTAGTGTACACTACATCTACAAACTGTCTTCTATTTTTGTACCCATGACTGAAGAATGCATCTTAACTTTGTTCAGCATCTTCATAATTATCAGAATATATACTTGTGGTTTATTATGATATTACATATATTATGTACCTGTTATTTTCTACATATTAAATAATTTGTATCAGGGTCACATTCAAATATTTTAGACTCAAATTCATTGAATTATTGATATTTCAATATTAGTATAATTGCTCAGTACTCCAACAAGTCAAACATTGAAGACAATTTTGAAATATGCTTTCATCAAACAAAAGCATTCACACATTTTCCATTCACATCAAAGACTGTATCATCAGGACAACGATTTTGTGTGTCAGCAAAACTGTAAAATACAATTGAAGAAGTAGACTTAGATTGTGTTGAATTTTGTCCTTCACTATTACTTGTCATCGCTGCTCCTTTTACTCCATTAGATCTACCAGATTTTTTGTTCTCTAACTGTTTCATTTCTTTATCCTCACTTTTGATATCGCTACATTTATAGTTCATACGGCCTAGTTTGATGATTGTATATTTTTCGTTACTGTGTTCGTCCGAGTGCTTCTGGTCACTATTTCTATGGATGGCGCAACATTTTTTTTCGATATTTTTATCTTGTACCAATTTGACAACTTCACATTGAGTTCCAGAAGAAATATTTATATAACACATAATGATTGCTACGATTATCACTGTTCCACGATACATAACGAGTTGTATAATGTAACTCGATAGACACCAGTCTAGAACTAACTTCTGCAGAACGAGTTTCGTCGTATTGTTATATCCTACGCGCAGGAGTAGTTGAACTTTCTCAAGAAGTTTTTTAATTTATTGTGAGCCTTAGGAATTATTAATATAATTTTTTCTTAAAATTTGCATAGCTGAAACACTCATTGAATAACTTTTTATTCGACTGTAACGTTATAGTTTATTCCCAACATTTATAATCAAATTTGTATATGACCGCCTATCAAGGACAAGATTCAGTCAAGTCATGAGTTATTGCAAATATTAAAAACTAAAAAGCAAATAATTTATACAGAGAACTGGGAACTCATTGTTTAAAGTAATGGAGTGCCATAATTTTCGTTTTGTGTGGAATCTAAACCTTACTTCATTTTTGTGTGTCTTAGTTGATTTGTACAACAATTATTTTAATGTAAGATTATAGTTGGATACCTGAAGACAAGTGTATAGATTTTACATATTTGTGAATAATGATCTATGATTCTAGCAACTTTTGAAGAACCAATATCGGAAAGTGCCAATGTTTTGAAATATTGGAGGTTTTACTTGAAAGAAAATTTTGCTTATTAAATGGGTTCGATTAGCAAAGTGGGATCTAGAACCAACCAGATAGTTTTTCGTTTCAAGACTTTTTATGATGCTTGGCACCAAAAACTCAATTTCATATATATATATATATATATATATATATATATATATATATATATATATATATATATATATATATATATATATATATATATATATATATATATATATATATATATATATATATATATATGTATATATATATATATATATACATATATATATATATTATATATACATATATATATATATATATATGTATATAATCTTTTGATAATTATTAGCAATAACAGGCTGGTTGAATCTTAAAAAACTCGATTTAATTAATAAATTGACGTTTCACTATGACATTCATAGTTATTCAAAAATTTGAACAAAATTGAAAATTCTTTGACATTTATTGACTTGATAAAATTGAATAGATAAGATTGATCTGTCTTGTTAAAAATTCTTTCAGTCTAATATTAACATTCAAAATTGTTTCATTAGAAGGCAAGGGAAACTACAGAAACCTTTACCTATGTATGTTCGAAAATAATAATAATAGGGTACTATTTATTTAACAGAAAGAAATTAGTCACGGGAAAATATTAAAAAAGTAGAGCAGAATTATCTCGGTATAGAACGTTTATATGGAAGCAGCCGTTGACACGTGTTTTGGGCTCTTTGGTCCTCGAAAGAAAGGCGTAGATAAGTATTTTATTGAGAATTTGTGGAGAAAAATATTTTAATATATAAAATCCTCTGTTTTGGAAGAAAAACTCTTATTTGTGGTTTATTGTTTGAACTCTCCGGTATGGGGAGATTTGGTCAAACTTTGCAACGGAGGCGATTAATTCCATCCGAGAGATCTTAGAAAGAGTAAATTGATATTAAAA
>JARQZK010003393.1:0-12115 GCA_030704885.1 Cynegetis impunctata
TTGTTTTCACTCTTTGTTAATGATCTATCTCTAGTTGTTAAGCATTCTAAAGTTTGTTATTTGCTGATGACTTGAAGATCTATAAATCCATCTCCTCAGTTGCCGATGCTGCTGATCTTCACATCGGACGTGTTGGCTGTGGTGGAAGGCTTTCGGGTCTTCTGCTGAGTATGAACTTTCTGAAATGTAAATGTATTACCTTCCATCGGAACCAGTAACCCAGTATTTTATCCATATTCGGCTTGATGGTGCAAGTCTTGAGCGTGTTAATATCATTAGTGATCTTGGCATAAATTTGGATAGTCAAACTTGAGTTCAAGGAACACTCAGAATAATGACTAACCGTGCATTGAGAGTGTTGGGGTTCATTCTCGAATTCAGCTGAATTCTCTGATGAGGCTACTGTGAAATTGCTTTATTTTGCCTTTTTGTAGACCTATTGTTGAGTACGGGTCAATTGTTTGGTCACCTCATACGAGGCTGATTCGCAATATATTGAACGGGTGCAGAATAAATTTTTGCTTTACATTTCCTTCAGGAGGGCAATTCCTCGAATCAATTTTTCGGTAACATTTATTCGCACTCAGTTGGGTATACAGCCTTTATCAGTAAGAAGAATTATATCTGATTTGGTGTTTCTCTTTAAGTGTCTGAATAATCTTGTTGACTCTAATGATTTACTTGGCCAAATTTATCTTCACGTACCGTTCAGAAGAACTAGGAGTGACAACTTATTCGCGTACCCCGTCTGTCGTACTAACTATATGATTAATGCACCTATTAATAGAATGTTGGGTTATGGTAATCGCTATTTAAACGCCGACTTATGTTTTTGTACCTCACTAAAGCAGTTTCGATGTGAGGTAAATGCTAGGTTAATCTAGATTTAAGATTTTAATTTTTTGTATTTTTTTATGTAAATGGGCTTTCCGTTGATAAATAAATAAATAAATAAATAAATAAAGAAATATCACGACGACAATGCCGATAAGACATCTTTTTTTAGGGAAAAACGGGAGAACATGCTTTAACTACAAATTTACCTTAAATCAGTTCACTTCGAGAGTTGTTTGAAAGCAGGCAGGTTCAGTTTAATTGAGGTTTTGTTAATCGAAATTGCATTATGGCACGTCGCGAAAACAATCTTCGAAATTTGACTCGAGATGAAGTCAGAATAGTCACCCTTGTTGAAAATGGACAAAGTCAGAGAGTCGTCGCGAATTTGTTGGGTGTGAACCAATGCACAGTATCTCGAGCAGTGGCAAGGCACAGAGAGCTTGGAGGATTTGAGAGAAGAGCAGTACAAGGTCGACCGAGAGCAATTACCCCTGCAGACAATCGTTTTTTGAGACTTCAGGCCCTGCGTCGAAGGCATGTCACTGCTTCACAGCTTCAACATGATTTGGCCACTACCCGAAATACGCGAGTTAGCTCACAAACCATAAGAAACATCTTGAGGCAGTCCGGAATGAGACCCAGAGTAGCAGCTACTGGACCTCGACTCACCAGGAGACACTGTGTTGCTCGTTTGAGATTTGCCACAGAACATCAAAATTGGACCATCGCAGATTGGGGACATATACTGTTCACGGACGAGTCCAGATTTTGTTTGTATACTTCAGATCGACGAATACCAGTCTACAGACGAGAGGGTGAGCGCTACGTTCAGTGCAATATAAGACCGTCGACGAATTTTGGAGGAGGGTCTGAGGGTCTATCATGTTCTGGGGAGGAATATCTTTGAGGGGCCGCACAGAGTTGATACTGGTGGATAGAGGTACGATGACTGCTGAAAGGTACATTAGGGACATTTTGCGTGAACATGTCGTGCCTTACGCTCCACGTGTTGGTGATGAGTTTGTGCTAATGCACGATAATGCACGTCCTCACGTCGCAAGGGTAGTTAACGAGTACCTTCAAGAAATGAATATTCCAGTTTTGGACTGGCCCGCATGCAACCCCGACTTAAACCCTATCGAGCATCTCTGGGACAACAGGCATATTAACTGAAGAATGGAATAATTTGGATGAGGGTTATATCCAGAGGTTGATTGAAAGTATGCCAGGGCGTTGTGAAGCTGTAAGAAGAGCTAGAGGAGGCAACACGCGATACTGAATCACTCAGATTTTCAATTTTGATTCAATTTCGATTCAATTTAATTTTCATCATTTTCTGAATATCTTTGAAAAGGAATAAAAATGGTTTATCTTGGGCACTTCGTGCTCTGTATTGCATCTGGTAATAAAAAAAACCTTTCAATTAAATTATAATGTCATTATGGATAGCTACCTGTCCCTGATATTTTTGCATGATGAAAAGTTTCAGTGATGCGATACTTTTTTTGCTGAGTGTATATATATATTTATTTATATATATATATATTATATATATATATATATATATATATATATATATATATATATATATATATATATAAAAGAAAAGTTTATCGGGAGAGAGGGTCAGATACCAAGATTTATATCCTTTAGTCTTTATTCCTCGATATTTCGTCCGTTTTTTGTGGACTTTTTCAAGAGATAGACATGGAATGTGGTCAAGATTTAAAATTAAGTAACATTATAAATAATAACAACACGAACTACAAAGAGAAACATTTCAAGCTAGCATAATATAAGAGACAGTGTCTTATATTATGCTAGCTGAATGTTTCTCTTTGTAGTTTCGTGTTGTTATTATTTATAATGTTACTTAATTTTTAAATCTTGACCACATTCCATGTCTATCTCTTGAAAAAAGTCCACAAAAAAACGGACGAAATATCGAGGAATAAAGACTAAGGATATAAAATCTTGGTATCTGACCCCTCTCCGATAAACTTTCTTTTATAAATTCAATAAAAGGGTCGATAAAAAAAAAAAATTTTCCTTATATATATATATATATATATATATATATATATATATATATATATATATATATATATATATACATAATTATACATATTTCTATAGAAATCTACAAAAATTAGTAATGGGTAATCATTTTAGAAGTTTAATTCTGTGCCTTTCAAAAATTTGCATACTTCATTCCTGAAGAGGTAGTTGTTAAATTGGTTGTGCTGTCTTCAGTCATTGAAGAGGGCGGAAAGAGGGTATTATCACTTTGATCGACATTCGCCGGTATCGAAAGTTCTCGAGTTGCATTGGATGAAGTCGGTTCACTGAATTTGGAATACGTTACTTCAAAGTCTGTTTCATTCGAAACATACGCAGTATCGGTTACTTCTCTGTTTTTTAATTGTTGCGGATGCCGGAGACTCACTATTGTTTGAATGGAAATGTCCGACAGTTTCGCCACCTGCTCGGGGATCCAAAAGCTCTCTCGTGAATCTTTCCAACTCACCAATTGTTGCAGCATGTGGGCATATTTCGGTGAAAATTTTGGATCACTATCCCTTATCATCTCACTGAAAACTGGCATCATTTCTACTCCTGCAGGAAGAAAATCCACACAAATTATATTTACTGTCAATAAGTATCAGATGCTAAGTAGGTTGAATGATATATTCACATTTTAATACTTTATACATAAAAAGATGAATACCTATAAAGGCAGATATGGAACGTGTTGCAGTTATTTGATGCTACGTTGGGGTAATAACCTCAAGTATCTGCTACAAAATCTGAAAGTACAGACGTTACCGTCCAATTTAAGATGTAAGAGAAATAATTTAATTTGTATGTCCTACTTCATTTTCAAATCGACCTGTACACTTTTATTATAATTGTTCAATATTTTCAACAAAGTACACCAACTTTTTTGTGTACAATGGTTGGTTCTTAAATTTTTACCAAAATTGATTTTTTTTTCAATTCAATTTATTTTTGAGAAATGTTCTGGTCTGAATTTGAAGCGAATTATTCAAGTTCTCTTCTCATAACAACTTTTTTCCAGAATCAAACGTTTTGTAGGTATGCAATCAACAAACATGACCATAATATCAAAATTTCTCTTTTTGGAAAAAATCTTCAATGTTCGGATTTCTACTTTTCGTTAAGTATTGTACCTACTGAGCTCGAGTTGAGCTCAAATTCTAGGAAATTTAATTCACTTTTATAGAGTATTCGACGCGGATATCAACAAAACCACAAGTTTAGCAGTTATACTGAAAAAACAGTGGTCCTAACAACATAAAAAAATCGTAGATATGACATGTGTTAATTAAGAAGACAAGTTGCCTGTGATCATTATTATAACCAAAGCCGATCGTAATTTGTTTGGAATTCGGATTTAATATATATATATATATATATATATATATATATATATATATATATATATATTAATATATATATATATATATATATATATATTGATATATATATATATATATATATATATATATATATATATATATATATATATATATATATATATATATATATATATATATATATATATATATATATATATATATATATATATATATATATATATATATATATATATATATATATATATATATATATATATATATATATATATATATATATATATATATATATATATATATATATATATATATATATTAGCTGACCCGGCAAACGATGTTCTGCCATATAAATTATTACCATCTATCTATAGTGTTCGCGACCAAAGAACGATTCCTCACCAATAGAAATGGCTGCTAGATTCCTTGTTCTTGCCGTTTCTGACGCAAGACCCAACTTGGCAAACAGCTTCACTGCCGTCATCAAATATGGCGTGGCTTTTCTAGCCGTTCCTTCCTTTAGGTAGAATTCTCCCAAAAACTTATGTGCCTGCGTAATGTATAAAATTTTTATGTGCTCTTGAGAGTATTGTTTTAATTCTTTCAATGTCCGCAAAGCTTTATCGAAAATACCTTCTCTGAAAACAGAAACAACTAAATTAAATTAGCTGAATAGGTTGTATAAGTTATCAGTCAACAATATCTGAATACAAAATCATTTTCAAGAATGAAATAAAATATAGGCTTTATAGACTGTTTGTTCATGAGAAGGACTCATCTAATCTATTTCCTACTTCCGGGTCATCACTTCTGGATGATGAAAGTTGTTCATTTATACAAAGAACCAAAGATTTCGAAGCCGGAAACATTTGTTTTTATATAAAGTACCATCGCAAGAAAAAGATTTTTGAATTGACAGGCGTATCTGTATTGTAGAGAAACAACCTCTATTTTGGGTGATGTATCAAAAACGTAACATTTCATTAAATGTGGAACAGGGGTGTTCTGGAAAAGTTGTGAGCATCAAGACAGACTCCTGAAGCATTCCAGCGTACGTGGTGGAAATTAATGAAGACAATTTTAAGTACCGCCAAATACTTAATTAATCCGATAGTTTACAGTCTTCAAGATTTTTTTTCTTTCTTCTGCCAATTGCTGGTAGGATCAAATCAATTTTTCAAAACAATACAAATCATCTCTGCTTATAAAGTGGGAAATTTGAATCTAGATTGATGTTTAGATCAGAACTATTTGTCTTTTTGCATGAAATATGCGAATGTTATGTTTAAAAATTAGGACATCGTAGGTAATGGCTGAGAGTATGCTGGAACAAGTGATTCGAAGAGTATTGGTTCAATCTCCAGATGAACTCGTATAGATTCTGTATGAAGTTCATTTGTAATGCACTGTTTGAATCTCAAGAGATTAATTCGACGTGGCTGATTAAGTTGCTACACATTACTTCGAAAACACGCATTCATCTTCACTGACCCCCCTCGCTTTCTCTTCCACTGTGGAATGGTCCTTAAGAAGGGTCATATGCTTGGAAGAACGAACTGCAGATAGACATATGTACGCTGAGTGCTATACGGTATAAAACGATATGGGATAACTTGCAACTCTCACACAAGTTTGTATTGAAAATATTGTCTTTTCTGATGATTCTTTAGCTATCGACCCACCTTATTTTATAAGAAGGCAGAATTGCTGACGTTACTCGAAATATTCAGGATGAGTAGATAATGAGTAGCAAACTGTTGGGGATTATGATTGTTTCTTCGTTCGTAAGGTAGGTTAGCAAATTAAATAAATTTCAATTTTATATTCACTGAATTGAAGAACCATGGAGAAAATATTTGATTTTGTTCTTTCATCAGTAAAAGGGGTAGATTTCTGCTCTCCTAGTGGGAAAGTAAGATTTCGAGACGTATCTATGAAGCACTGTGTTTCTGGGGAGATGGGTGCATGCCTACTAATGCAGAGGACAAAGGTCTAAAGACTATACATGAGTAACTGTAGTCATCGAAATAAAGAGTGATAGATGGGTCACATTGAACGAACGCCGGACGACTGAGAAAGTACATGGACTCATTTCAGAAGACAGGCGACTTAAAGAAAGACCACGCAACATATTGCTAGTCGATGTGGACAAAGGCCTGCAGAAAATGGGAATGATCTTAGACTCCGACGCCCAGTCCTGGTAAGGAGAAGTACAGGAAGCTAGACTACAGGAGCTGTAGCGCCGGTGATTGAGTGTTCATATCATACTATCTGGATAGCTCTTTTTGTTGATTAATATTCGCTATTCACTTTAGAAGTCTAGATTGGTATTATTCTTTGTGGTATGTATTAGGTTACTTCGATAGCTGTACTTAATTCGTCAATCATTCTTTTCTTATGGCACAAGAACACATATATACCTACTATATGTACAATTGTGATACTTACTTCAAATAGGCTAAAGCTATACTCTTTAAGATTTCGCACTTCAAATCAACATGTATATTTTTCTCGACAATATCTAAACCTCGATAGTAGGCTTTTAGTGCTTCTTTTGGATCCGCTAGCAACATTAGACAATTTCCTTTTACTAAATATGCTTCTGCTACGCCGTGGCTGAAGCATCCTGGAATACAGGAATAAACAAAAGAGTGAACAGAATGTAGAGTATACAGAAAAGGTATTTATTTTTCACTTGTATATTATATGTTTATTTCATCTTGGATACGGTTGCTATAAACACACTCATTATACCCTAGGCTATAACGCCCGCTAATTTTATGATGAGAAATGAAGCAACTTTCATTGATTAAATACTTCATAATCCTTGTCGTATACCTACGACTCTGGATTTCTCCGGCAATGAATTATTCGCAGCTTTGGCTGCATTTTCTATGATATTCTTAGTTAAATTCATTTTCATTTCCATTATTTCTATAATACTGCACAAAGAAAGCAGCAGTGACATTCACTAAATATGATGACAAAAATATTCACAAACGTCAAAATATCAACAAATGACATGCCTACTATGAGAAGGAAAATGGAAAGTATAGGAGCAATGAACTGATTTTAAAATCGTTTTTTCATTATAATAAAATAATTTTTTCGTGAAAAATAAAATCTTGTATGCACCACGTGCGTTACTAGATCCTTACGCCCATCGGGCAACATTCAACCCTCGGGCCGAATGTTTCCCTCCGGGCGTAAGGATCTATATAACGCACTTGGTACATAAATAACTATCATAGTCGTCATTCAATTTGCAAATGATAAAAATTAAGTTTATATCAAATATGAATAGATTATTGATATCTACTGAATGCCTTCTCTACTTTTGTTATTATTTAATAGGTTTCGTTTTCTTAGCAAAACAAAATAATTTAAATATTTGCGATATAAATAAAATACCCATAGGAATCTAAAAGAAATCAAACAAAAACTATTTAAGAAAATATTTTTATCATATAATCTTGTGTCTTTGTAGGTAGGGGCGTTTTTCATATGATTGAACCAAATGTAACAAAGTTTAGAATATTAATTTAACTCATTTAGTTATCATCTTGTCAATATCTATGACAATTTGGAAGTCTTTCTCAATTCTAGTGTCACTATCTTAAACCCGTTTAACCCTCTCAGTCACGAATTAAAACTATTGGAACGAAAACTCTGAAATTTACTGTAATGCAACTTATGATTTTTTGAAAATTTTAAATGTTAAATTCAGATTTTCAAAATGCTCCGTTTGGGCACTATAACATGTCCCCAATTGAGGACATCATGAGCTGATGGAGGAAAAAAATATTCAGAAATATTTTTAGATGGTAAAATATCAATATGTTCCATTATTTATTTTATTAAATATATTTATATTATTTTTGCGCTCATTTTCGAAGTACTGAAGTGTATTAAATTTAACTTTTGCAGAATTAAAATAAAAGTGCTGTTATATTCACCTAGATGTTGCCTTTACCGCTAGTTCACAATGTCCTCAAACTAGTACGCCACACTTTCAAAAATCGCTGATTACAATATGCACAAAAATCACTTAACTTTGGAACAAGTCTACACTTATTTTGAACGTAAACCATAGATATATACTATATATATATTAAGATTTCTATGACGTAAACAAACAGTTTTCAAACACATGGTCTAACGAATATAGCCAACAAAAAAATAAGCAGTAGAGCGCTACACTGCTGTCATAGCTACCCTACGGAATCCCATATTTCAAATGCATGATTATTTTTTTGATCAGCTTGAAGATGGCAGCACATATGTTTCATTTGGAAGAATATGATGTCCACAACTGAGGACAATGTGACAGAGGAGTAAGAGCAAGCGGTACTTCATAGGAAAAAATCCAAAGTAGGTTGTCCTCAACTGAGGACAAGGTGATCAATTGGAATATAGGGAAAAGTGAGGCAATACCCACAAATTTCCATTTGAGTGCATTTTCGATGAAAATGACAGTTTGCTTTTTATATGATCGATTATTCATTGTTGTTCATATGGTAAAATATTATGGCTTCAAACATTCCAGAATCTATACTTTGAGGCAACAAAAAACTTCGTCACCAAGAGATGGTTTAGGTAGAAAAGGTATATTTTCTACTATACACGGTTTCACCCGACTTGGTGGGGAAAATCGCAAATGCACCAGTTGATAACTTTAGGAATTTTGGAAAAGAAAAAATCGGAAATTTAATTTAGAGCACGAGAATTTTATTATAACTTAATATTTTCCCCAGTATTCCTCCACTTTCCTGTTCCTTCAGATTAATTTTCGTTGAATATAGACCATAGATAATTACTTCAAGTTACCTTCCATTCCTCTATTCTTTGCTAATTCAGCATATCTGATGCCAATTGTCGGTTCTTGCTGCATGATATTTTTTGCTTGAATTATTCTTATTTTGGATAGAATTTCACAGGACTCTTGAAAAACTGTTTTATTCAGTTGTTCAAATAACGTGTTCATCTTCCAGGACATTACTGCTGAAATATTTCTGGACTTTTTGAGGTATGGAAGTGCCATTTCATGTTCATTTGCTACGATGAGAATTATTTGAAATGAATTATATATATATATATATATATATATATATATATATATATATATATATATATATATATATATATATATATATATATATATATATATATATATATATATATATATATATATATATATATAATATATATATATATATATATATATATATATATATATATATATATATATATATATATATATATATATATATATATATATATATATATATATATATATATATATATATATATATATATATATATATATATATATATATACATGGTGGCTGATATGTATGGAAACGGTCGATTATTTACTAAAGTAAGATAGCTAGCGAAAAATGTTAAGATACAAAAGTTATAGGGCTTTTTGAAATCTATCACACTAAAAATTAAGTATACAGGGTCAGTCAAAAAGTACTGAAGAAATAAAATTGCTTTTTCTTAAATGGAACACCCTATATATTATACCATATTTCAATTCTGCTCGAAAATCTGAACAAAATTTACATAGCACATCATTTCCTAAATTCAACCGTTTTCGAGATATCGAATTTTGAAAATAACCTTTTACTACTCTCTAATTTATTGAAGAAAAAGCACGAAATGATGGATATTCATTATGGAAGTCACACAAAGTGGAGAATGTGGAAATGATTACAATTTAATTATATTTTTACACGAAATAAAAAAGCATAATTGTTCAGGGTTGATAAAAATGCAGGAAACAAGTTGTAATAAACAACAAATTCTAATTAATAAGGTGCTCAAACTGTTTACCATTTCCCTCCTGACAGTAATGAACAGGCTGAACAAAGTTTTGTAGTGAATTTAAAATCGTGTGAGGAGAATTGGTAGAAATTTCATGCCTTATTCTTTCTTTCAACTCTTAGATATTTGGCGGCCTATTTTTGTAGACTACATTTACCGTCGGGAGGTAAATGGTAAACACTTTGAGCACCTTATTAAAAAGAATTTGTTGTTTATTACAACTTGTTTCCTGCATTTTTATCAACCCTGAACAATTATGCTTTTTTATTTCGTGTAAAAATATAATTAAATTGTAATCATTTCCAAATTCTTCCATAATGAATATCCATCATTTCGTGCTTTTTCTTCAATAAATTAGAGAGAAGTAAAAGGTTATTTTCAAAATTCGATATCTCGAAAACGGTTGAATTTAGGAAATGATGTGCTATGTAAATTTTGTTCAGATTTTCGAGCAGAATTGAAATATGGTATAATATATAGGGTGTTCCATTAAAGAAAAAGCAATTTTATTTCTTCAGTACTTTTTGACTGACCCTGTATACTTAGTTTTTTTAGTGTGATAAATTTTTAAAAACCCTATAACTTTTGTATCCTAACATTTTTCGCTAGCTATCTTACTTTAGTAAATAATCGGCCGTTTCCATACATATCAGCGATATATATATATATATATATATATATATATATATATATATATATATATATATATATATATATATATATATATATATATATATATATATATATATATATATATATATATATATATATATATATATATATATATATATATATATATATATATCGAAATGTTAATACTTACCATTATAAAATAAAAATCTTCCGTAAGTATATCTCACAAACGCTTTGCGCTTGCCCCTGTCTTTATCATATTCTTCAGAGGTACTATACAGCAAATAGAGCAGCTGATGTCCCAACCACCACCAGTTTTCAGATCCAAAACAGTAACGAACTGCCAGTTTCAGTAATTCATCGATCTCCACATCAATTTGAACTGTAAATTTTTTTTGAAGAAATAAATTTACTTTTATTCAACGCATTTAATGATATTTCAAATTTCCATCAATCGATAAATAACAAAAATTGTGTATGTGTGTGTGTACCAAAAGGTACCAACAACTTTGATATTTCGAATAAAACACCCTATAGATTATTGGATTTTCGCTTCGTTATTGCTCTTCAAAAATTGATATATATATATATATATATATATATATATATATATATATATATATATATATATATATATATATATATATATATATATATATATATATATAATAATAATAATAATAATAATAAATTTTATTGTGACAGAAAACTACAACAAATTGAGACATTTCAGAAAAAAACACTACCTACATAAAAAACTATTCTGTTCACAATTAGAAGGGTCGTATTCAGTTGAAACTGATCTTCCATACGACCCTTTCACAAAAATTATTTATGTCTCCTTGTTCCTCATCAGTGCAATGGGCTCTGAGCCAAATAGCTCCTCAATTCCGTAGAAAATCTACTGAAAGATGTGCAACCTCTCAATTTCGGCAATAGAAAATTCATTGTCTTGCATATGTCGTACGAAAAACCTTTCTGGAAAAGCGCAGTACGATGTTGTGGGGGGGTAAGCAGTCCCCTACTTCTAACATTCAAGGTATGCACATCCGAACGAAATTTTATTTTATTATAAAGATATGGAGGATATATATATATATATATATATATATATATATATAGTATATATATATATATATATATATATATATATATATATAATATATATATATATATATATATATATATATATATATAAATATATATAAATAATATATATTTATATATATATATATATATATATATATATATATATATATATATATATATATAATATACCTATGGTGTCCCACGAAGATTAAGAGAGTGAATATCTCGGAATCCGAGAGTAGTAGAGACTTGTAATTTTGGGTTTGTAGATTGAATCAATTCGTGCTTTTGATATTATGTTATGAGCTTTCTGTTGTCGGTCACGTGACATC
>JARQZK010003394.1:0-10000 GCA_030704885.1 Cynegetis impunctata
AAAAATTTGAGTGAAATTCATAATTTTTACTAATTTTTTTATTTCTACGTGGCGCCACGTCAATATTTTTTGAATGTATTATATAAATTAAAAAACTACACATTAAATGCTATCATTTCATTTAATTATTGTGGATATCGGTTTAGGTTTAAGATTTATAGATAGCACCACATGTCTATGCACAAAAAAATCTAAAAAATGCTATAATTTTTTCAATATTTGTGAGGAAAAATTTTTGAAAACACCTTCTTATGAAATCATATGTGTTTTACCGATATCCGTTGGAAGTTTTAAAATCGGACCAGCTTCTAATTTTTTGTCGTGATACTATAACCCCTTAGCTTCGCCTTGGGGTAATGAGGCTAATATATTAACCATTCACCTTCATTCACTCGAACATTGCAGGAATGATGCAAACTTCTGTCTTACTACCTGGAGCACAATGCACACACGAGGGACGACATTTAAACATCATTTGAATAAATTTCACACATACATTACAGTTTAACGTATAAAAAACTCTTTCATACTCGTCTATAAAGATGAACATTTTTGAAGATTTCTCTAGCGTGTATAGATGTATCGATGTACATCCATACTTTTGTATTAATTCTGAAGTGATAAGTTCTATTCTTGAGAATAATCATTTTTCTTGTATGTAGCTAACTATGACTGGTACAGATGAATTTATAAAAATTTCCATTTTTCGAACTGAATTCATTCTGTCCATAATTTATTTATCATTTCCATCAAATATAGCACTGAATTATTTCATTTGAAAGGAAATGCTATAAATACCCTATTTTGTAATTCCTTTTTACTGAGATAAGGATTTTTTTGTGATTTTCCGTATATCTTCGGATTATTAAATGCACATATTATTGAACCTATAGTGCAAAGTTCAAAAGTTTTTGCATGCAGTTTGTTATTTGATACAATAGAAATTAATTTTGTGCTCTCCTGCAGGATGTCGCAGATATCTCAACAATCAGAATATAATTCCACCAGAAAACGTCTCTAAATGGAAATTCAAACCAATGAAACGCTCTATTCACAGAAACATTTTTTCTGGAGCGGTTCAAATCCAACTAGAACCTATTTTTATCAAAATCATTTCAGGGCGCTTGAAAAGCGTTATTATTATCCAATTTTTGCGAGAGTTGTTGATGGAAAAAATGATTTCAGAATGGCATTCGCTTTACTTAAAACTTTCACGAAAGTAACCTAATCACTTGTTGCTAAACCCGAACGGATATTAATCTTTATTTGCTTTTTTCCTATCAAATATGCAGAAAATGTTTCACTTTAATTGAGTGGACGCGAATATACCAAGGAAATAAAGCCATTATTTCTTTTCATATCCAATTTCAACTAATCAAGAACACTGTCGTAATTTGCATATTTTTCAACATTCAGAGAGAGAATATTTATTGAAATTGTTTTCAAGATCTTTAAACTGCTGACTCGGAAATTATCAGAATCCGTTCAATAAGACTGAAGTAAATTATTTCCATGAATCTTCAGAAATGAGGTTATCTGAGAAGGCAATTTAAATTTTGATGAAGAAATTCAGAAGAATATGATAACGATTTTTCTTTCTGTTATATAAATTGAGTCCTAAAATTAACATCGTTACAAATTCGTCCAAAATTAATGAAAGAATTGTTACAATAGGACAACTACCCAATCTAACAATAGAATGGAACCCACAAAATTAAGTGGGAGAAACGCCACACACACACACACACATATATATATATATATATATATATATATATATAGGTATATATATATATATATATATATATATATATATATATATATATATATATATATATATATATATATAAATATATCTATATATATATATATATATATATATATATATATATATATATATATATATATATATATATATATATATATATATATATATATATACATATATATATATATATATATATATATATATTTTATAAAAGGTTATATTGGGCACTCGGCAAAAGGAGGCTAGATTTAAATCAAACAACCATTGGTCATGAACATCTATATTTCGGTCCTTAGTTTGGGACCTTCATCAGGATGCTGGAAGTCAAAAAGCTCACATAGTAACACACAAATCAACTAAAACGCAAGCAGTGGAAAAGCCCTACAAAACTACAATTCTAAAGTTACATGTGACAAGTTGTGAAAATAGAGGGGCGAAAAACGAATGACACAGAGGGAGCATTCAAAAATTATTTAAACTCAAACAAAAGCATGATGATGACAAGTATAAAAGGAGATATTAAATCTCTGGAACATGATTCTCTACTAAAAATTAACATCAAAAAGTTAACATCAAAAAAGATTAACATCAAAAAGGACCGGCTACAACATGGCCAAGTCAGGTTATGCAGTAATTGACAATTAATGAAAATTGCTACTCTGTTCCATGCTCGGATTGTTCCAATGTTTATATTGGCCAGACTTCTCAGTCCCTAAACAGAAGAATCAGTTTACATAAAAGTGATATCCGTCTCCATCCGGATAGGTGTGCCTTGGCTTTGCACGCGAAGAACTTGTTACATGGTTTTGATTTTTCGAACACTCGGGTTTTGTCGGTTGAACCTAATTATAATAAGAGATTGTTTTTGGAGATGTGCTACATCAATGACTATGACAATGCCGTCAACAAGAGATCTGACATTAAAAGTCTCAGCAATATTTACAGTTACCTTCTTTCCATCAATAAGGGTCTTGCCAATCCAAATTTCAGCTCAAACTCAGTATAATTTTATTGTGTTTTGATTTTTAGTTAGTTTTTCATTTTGTAGTCACCACTGATTTGTGGTTTATTATTTCACGCTTTTCTGTGGTCGGTCTGTCAAGACTGTCCATTTTCATTAATTGTCAATTACTGCATAACCTGACTTGGCCATGTTGTAGCCGGTCCTTTTTGATGTTAATCTTTTTTGATGTTAACTTTTTGATGTTAATTTTTAGTAGATAATCATGTTCCAGAGATTTAATATCTCCTTTTATACTTGTCATCATTATGCTTTTGTTTGATTTTAAATAATTTTTGAATGCTCCCTCTGTGTCATTCGTTTTTCGCCGCTCTATTTTCACAACTTGTCACATGTAAGTAACTTTATAATTGTAGTTTTGTGGGGCTTTTCCACTGCTTGCGTTTTAGTTGATTTGTGTGTTACTATGTGAGCTTTTTGACTTCCAGCATCCTGATGAAGGTCCCAAACTAAGGACCGAAATATAGATGTTCATGACCAATGGTTGTTTGATTTAAATCTAGCCTCCTTTTGCCGAGTGACCAATATATCCTTTTATAAGTTAGAAGTTACGGCAATACTCCTTGTATTAATTATATATATATATATATATATATATATATATATATATATATATATATATATATATAAATAAATATATATATACATGTTTAATTTATTTTTCATTTTGGAAGAACCAAAATTATTTTCTGATATGATAGTGAGATGATAAGGAAAATATTTTTCTTAGATACTGTATATTCAATCAGTCATGTATTGAAATATTTCAATGAAATAAATGTTCTTCAATTTACAATGTAAAATACTTTAAAAAAACTTGTAATCCTTTTATTGGAATCTCTATAGGTTATCTAGTTATTTTATAGAATAGTAAGTGGTTTGGATTCAAAAAATTCTCAATCTCAATTACCGTTCATACTTATAAAGGCATCTCTCAAATTATTGAGCAAATATGCCATTCACAAATATTTATAAAAAATAACATGTACCAGAAAATTATTTAGTTCAGTATCAGTATATAAATTCTCTCGCAATCACTACTACTAACAAAAAAGTTTCGATACTTACTATAATAACCGAAGGAGCCAGATGTGAAAATAAAAATGAACACTGTTACAACCGAATCGATAGACCACATTATGTCGAATGGAGTTCAAACGCCTTGTTCTTAGATGGCAACGTTGCTATTAGTATACTAATTACAAGATAAAAGTTATTTCATTATCATTGTTCTTCGATGAAAGAAAATTAAAGCAATGTAGCTCTCTGATGAGTTTAACGATTTTGGATAACAATGTATTTTAAATAGTATCGTTAAACGTTTTCCTATTTGCAGTGTATATAAAATCGGTAATCTTTAATTACCACAAGAAAGTATTACGAGAACTACTTAACCGAAATATTGGTATTTGATCGGGCTTCATTAGTAGCAATCCAGTTTGCTTGAATTAGGTATAATGGAAAAAGAAATTAAAATTTCAAGAGAAAGTGAAAATCATTTCAGATAAGATAATTGAACGAAACGAGCAATATTTAGGTGAATTGCTCCAAACGCATCCTTTTTGATGTCGATTCCTCAACCGATTTGCACTTCGCGGAGACTATTTCATTTTAATCGCACTATCAGAACGCGATGCACTTCGCGAATTCATTTATTTTATTTCAGTAAAATGAATTATTTGCTAATTTTCTTTACAGTTTGCTATTGAAGTATGTTTAAGCAGGTTTTCACTTTGAAAACCTGCTTATTAAAATGAGTGCGATTAGCAAAGTTGGACCTAGGATCAAAATAGTTTTTCGTTTCATGAGTTTTTATGATGCTCGGCACCAAAAATTCAATTTCATATCTCTCTCTCTCTCTCTCTCTATATATATATATATATATATATATATATATGTTCGTATGTACGTATGTGCCTATGTATTTTAGCGTAGTTTACACGATTACGGGCGCAATTTTGAAGCAATAGGGTTGAAAGTTTGTAAATAGGTAGTTTCGTATGATATCTTAGATGGGATTGTTTTTGTTCGAATTGGTTTGGGGGTTTGACACCCCTGGGGTGGAAATAAATCTTGTTTACAGGATAAGGATCGCAATTTTTGAGCAATAGGGTTGAAAGTTTGTAAATAGGTAGTTTCGCATAATATCTTGGATGGGATTGTTTTTGGTTCGAATTGGTTGTGAGGTTGACCCCCCTGGGGGGGAAATAAATCTTGTTTACACGATGGAAGACGCAATTTTGTAGCAATAGGGTTGAAAGTTTGTATCTACGTAGTTTTGTATGATATCTTGAATGGTATTGGTTTTGGTACGAATTGGTTGAGGAGTTGATCCACCGGGGAGGAAATAAATATTGTTCACACATTAGAGAGCGCATTTTTTTTGAATTTGGAAAAAGAATCATAATTAAATGAATATATTTTTTAAACTGAATACGTAATGAAAACCTACTCCTCTCATGCAGCTCGCTGCGAGTTTTTTTTTAGTACGCCCTATTTTTGAAAATTCGTAGTAATATAAAATTAATACAAATTTATCATCACTAAAACTTCAATAGATTACCTATATGATTTGATCAAGAACTTTAGTCATTGAAAAGTATCATGTGACGTAACTATTGAATTCAAGGCTAGTCCAGGTATTCAGTAACAAAGAAAATCATAATAAATGCAAAATTTGTGAAACTTTCAGTGAAAGAGTCGTCGTTGTTGAATGAAGCTTTCAACATTCTGACCTAAAGCAATTTTAGCATATAAATGTATGTAAAACGTTGCCGTGTTGAAACAACATGTCAAGAAAGAGATTTCGCCGGAAAAGCTCATTTCTTGAAGCCGCAAAATACAAATCGTCGGCTGAGGGGCAAAACCGTGTAACTCCGAAATTGGTGATTTTCAGGTTTTTGTTTCATTCGATTTCGAATAACCCGCCGCGTGTTGTGTCAAAGTTGTTTAGTCGAATACTCACTAGATGTTATTCTATGCGCAGGTTTACAAAAACGTGTAACTCTAATCGCAGTGTAAATTCGTGTATCCCGACAGGTGCTCCACGATTGGTTGTACGTGCATCTTGTGCCTCTCAATAAATGTAAGTATTTTTGTGTTTCCGATACATTTGTATGGTAGTTTATAATCTGAAACATCAACTAGATATCAACTTATTTTATTGTAGAGTCAGATGATAATTAAAATGCGTTTTAAACGCATACTTAAACCACACACAATAGTTAATGACTTACACGGTTTTACATTCTTCCCGCTCTTTAGACTTACACGGTTAATATTATAACTTCTCATGCTTCGAATTATTGTTTCAGAAAAATGGACAAAAACCTAACAGATGCACAACTTGAACAAATTGTTAACTCTTCAGAATTTTGAAATGATGAACCTGAACCAATTTTGCGACCACGTCTTAAGATTAGTGACATAATAAATATGACTGATATAGACAAAGATGATAACAATTCTTCTCTTGTCATGGGCGTCATCATAGAAGTCAATAAGAGGAAGAAACAGAAGTTAAGGAGAATGTATGGTAAAAAGTACAAAGGAATGAAAAAAAATTGAAATAAATTTGAACATAATACAAACAGAAAGGAGCGTACAATGGGGGAATCATGTCAATCAATTTTCTGAAGAAATGCGGAAGAACATCTTCAAAAACTTCTCGCTAATGTCTTGGGACATGAAACAAGTGTATGTGGCTTCCCTAATTGACATCAAGAGTCCAAAAGAAAGAAAAAGTGAGCACGAAACAAGTAGACGAGATAATACTTATGACTACCTCCTAACGTCTGCCAAGAACTCTAGATTACAAGTATGCAAAAAGACATTCCTAGGCACATTGGGAATAAAGCAGTGTATGGCAATAAATTTTGCTAAAAAGTCGAATCCTGACAGGACAGTGTATACAGAAAACTCACACACGTTCTAGAAAAACCGAAAGGTCTATGAATGCCAACCGTTTTATGTGTGACTGGTTGGAGAATATACCAAAGTTAGAATCGCATTATTGCAGAGCTTCCTCCAGCAAGTTGTACCTAGAACCCGCATTTCGCTGCAACATGGATGTGTACAGAGAGTACAAAATAGCTTATTATGCTTCCAATGTATTACCTCTCAGTACCGTTAAATTTTTTGAAGAAATGGATCTAAAGAAAATAGCAATATTCAAACCAAAGAAAGACCAATGTGATATTTGTATCACTTTCAATTTGGGACACCTCGACCAAGATCAATACAACAGACATCAAGAGAAAAAAGAAGAAGCAAGAGTAGAAAAAGATAGGGATAAGAAATACTGCGAAACCAACAATCATTCTATTATTCTGACTGTAGATGTTCAAGCTGTTTCGTTGTCACCACAGATGCAGGCTAGTGCTATGTACTACAAGATAAAGTTATGCACACATAACTATACTATTTTCGATCTCACAACCAAAGAAGTTAACTGTTACCTCTGGCATGAAGCGAATGGTGGACTTGAATCCAATATTTTTGCTTCTATTTTGTTAGATTATCTCAGCGATCGAGTAAACCAGAACCCTTTAATAAAAAATATAATAATTTATTCCGACAGTTGTGGATACCAAAATAAGAATAACACTTTGGCGAACGCACTACTTTGGTTCTGTAGAAGAAATAACATCGCAGTTATTCATAAAAATTTAGAGAAAGGCCACACACAAATGGAGGTGGACTCCGCACACTCTTTGATCGGGAGAAAACTGAAAGGTAGAACAATTTATTTGCCGACTGATTATATCAACGTTTGTATGGAGGCTAGACTGCAACAACATTTTAAAGTCAAACTTTTTCAGTTTGATTTCTTTAAAAACCACGATGGAATAAGTTGTTACACCTCCATAAGACCTGGAGCCATAAGAGGCGACTCAATAATTTCTGATCTTGTAGCTATAAGCTACGACAAAGAAATTAAATATAAACTACGATTTACTGATGAATGGAAAACCTTACCAAAGAATGCGAATACTGACCATGAGGTTGTGTCACTGCCTGATCTTTATAAAAGACCCTTGAAGATAAAACAAGAAAAGTTTAATCATCTTCAAGAGTTAAAATCAGTTATACCAGATCACGCTTGGGCATTTTATGATCAATTGGATCATTGAGAGTAGAGAGAGAGAGAGAGAGAAACAGCTTAATTGTCCTATAAAATTACAAAATTTTGTCGACAAAGCACATACCTATAAAAAATTAAAAATAAAATTTAACAATGATAACTAATCAAACAAAACACACTTTCAATCGTTAAACAAAACAAGAATCTATTGAATAGAAGAACAAAATAGAAAAACATTTATCAGTCAATTATGTATAAACATATGTTAAGAATCAACATATTTGTCAACTAAACTTATCATACAGATATAAAATTTTGTATATTACATATTGTATTATAAAAAAAAAAAACATTAATATATGTTGCTACTAAATGTGGATCTCAAGGGTTTATGTTACATTGTGAAATTCAGTTACAGAATAAAATTCTGCTACTGAGTAAAATGGTCTCTCCAAAAGAAAAGCCTTAGTCGAACTTCGGAACTTTTTGTACGTACTCAAGGATTTTAGCTCCAATGGTAGATGATTGTATAACTTTCCGGCATTGTAAGTAAAGGAGTTTTTTGCTAAGACGGAGGTGGGCGTTATTAAATAAATATCTGTATCTGAATTTCTTGTGGGATATCTATGATTTGGTCTTTCTGAAAAGTTATGAATGTGTTTGCGAACCAAACAGACGGATTCGAATATGAATAGTGAAGGAAGGGTTAGAATTTTGAATTTTTTAAAGTAGAATTCGCAATGTGTCCTTCTGCTCAGATCGAACATATAACGAACTGCTCTCTTTTGCAATCTGAAAACAGACTCAAAGTGGAAGAGGCTGCATGAACCCCAATATGGCAAACCATAACGAAGGTGTGATTCGAATAAAGAAAAGTATGTCGACAACGCAGCAGAAATTGAAAGCTCTCTAGAAACCGTTTTAATGGCGAAACATGCAGAAGATAATTTTTTTGTTAATATGTCTATATGAGTACACCATTTGAGTGACTCATCAATATAAAGACCTAAAAACTTCGCTGAGTTCACTGTTTGAATTGTTTTATTGTTTAGGGTAACAGGTTGTAGGGTTCCTCTGTAAGACATTACTACAGTTTTATCTGTGTTGAAACAAAGTCCAAATCGGACCAGGTCTTAATAGCCATCAAATCATTACTTATGATTGACTGTAAGGCTTGTATATCAGAGTTACTCCAAGTTACACTGGTGTCATCAGCAAACAAGGTAATTCTACCACTTATTTTCAAGTCCACAATATAGTTGATGAAAAGAAGAAAGAGAATTGGTCCTAAAACCGAGCCCTGAGGTACCCCACTGTCTATTGGTAGATTTATTGAATTCTTACCATTTGCTCGTACTGTTTGTTGCCTGTTAGTTAGGTAAGATTTAAACCATTCTAAAGGAGACCCACGTATGCCATAAAACTGAAGTTTTCGTACTAAAATTGCATGGTTAACACAATCAAAGGCCTTTGCGAAGTCACAAAAAACTGAAGTTGTGAACAGTTTGTCATTGAGTGATGTATATACTTCATTAAGAACCGAAAACATTGCGTCATTAGTGCATTTTGTGGGTAAGAAGCCATACTGTTGTGCTGTAAGAATATTATGTTTGAGAAGGAAGGGTAAGAGAAGGCATTTCATGAGCCTTTCAACTATCTTCGATAAGGCAGGCAATAAAGCAATAGGTCTATAGTTACAAGTTTTAGTTTTTTCTCCACCCTTATGGAGTGGGATAATAATGGCTGTTTTCAGACAAGTATTTATTTGTTTGTTCCTTTAGTTATTTAAAAATTATATATTTTTGACTTTTGTACCTCTGATATATTTTTGTGCAATAACTGCAATAAAATGTTCTACACTACACCGATTACAATAATTTATCCAGTTTTTCTAAACGTTTTTATTAAAATTTTTAGAGAAAAAACGTATAAGTCCACATATTTCAAGTGCAAATGCGTGTATATCCATTTTTTCATTTGATTAATTTTTTCCAGCTCGGAAACGACTAAAATAAACATTTTATAATGAGAGAGCGAAAAGATCACTAAAAAAGTTGTAAGTTCACACATTGTTTTCAAGAAAAAAGGTTTTTTGCCTCTCCTGTAAAGTTGTCAAAATAGAGATACC
>JARQZK010003395.1:0-12038 GCA_030704885.1 Cynegetis impunctata
AAAAATTTCAGAATTTCGTGCAGAAGTTTATTTTAAAAAACTATTTTCTCTATTTCAAACTACTGATGATACGACTCAATTTAGCCCAAAATGAAAGAAATTCAGTTACGCAGATATGGAGCTTTACTATAAGTCATTATTTTATGAAATTTTGGATACTATTAGGGGTCAAATAGAAATAAGGTTCTCTGATTTGAAAGAACTGCATTTCTTCGACTTACTCAATGAAAATTTGTTAACCGGATTTTCGGCTAATTTTCCAGATAATCTTTTGGAAAATTTATGTCAAAAATACACTTTTTTTGATAAGGTGGCCATAAAAAGTGAACTGTGTGTTGTTTATAATGACAATGAAATTTTGGGGCAAAATGAAAATCAAGTGAGGACTATTAAATACCTTTTTGATAATGATTTGAATCAAGATTTACCCCAAGTTTATAAACTCTTATTCTAATTGTTTCTATCCCGGTGACATCGGCTTCCGTAGAGCGCTCGTTTTCCACTCTTAAGAGAATTAATACTTATTTACGAAATTCAATGAGCCAGGATCGTTTGAAAAATATGAGTTTGTTGTCTATTGAAAAGGAATTGGTAAAACTTTTGGCGAAAGACAAAAAATTTTATGAGGATATTATAGATCATTTTGTTAACGAGATCGCAGAATCCCGCTAATCTTCAAAAATATATAATTACTTTTTATTTGCTCTCACCAGCTGTTAACAAATTCGTTAAGTAGGTAGGTAGGTACCTATTTTGTGAAAGAAAAAAGAATTTGATGAATAGATGAATTGATTAATTGGCTGAGAAGAGTTTTTGTGAATATTGTAAATAGGAGTTGTAGGTCTCAAGGTAGACACTCGAAAGTGAAAACAAATTAATAGCTTACGGTGCTTGTTTTACTTTGATTTTCTTTAAATTATAAGGCGGTTGACCTTGAAATCCTAAAAATTTTCTTTTCGCCTATGGTGTATTTTTCAACACCTCTTGTAGCCTCCTCAAACAAAAACCTCACGAGCCGCCACTGATATATATGTACATAAATATATATATATATATATATATATATATATATATATATATATATATATATATATATATATATGTTAGTGTGCCTTGGAATCATATACACCACTGTTGTAGAGTAGATATCTTCATATCAGGAGGTACGTGTTCGAGCGACGAATTTCTGCATTTTCAGTATAAGCGGTGAATTGTTGTTTCCCAATAGCTTTGGTGGGATGGCGCTCTGGATTGTTATTCATCCATTGTTACTGATCACGATTTGTATTGGGGAACAATTAGAAATTTGTTAATTCACTCCGAGTCGAATAAGCTGCACTGATGAGATCTAATAAGATCGAAACAGCTGTATGCAGATTTTGAGTCGGGGTGACTTGACAATTTCTATAATTCACCGTTCGATTGTGAATGCAGATTTTGCGTTGCTGAATACGTATAACCAGCTTCCTTGGAAAGTTGTTTGATAATTTTTTAAATTATTAAAGAATTTTCCTTGTTCACTTTATGTAATGTCTAAACAGATATTTTGTATCCAAAATATTGACTATTGAATATAAGCTACGTTTCCAACTTCATTAAAAAACATTTGCTTTTATGAATACATTTTCGGCAAAATTATGTAGGTAAACCACATTGACATCTTTTCATATTTCTGTGTTATCATTTCCAATATTTTCTAAATATCTTACTGCTTATTTTGTACTTTTTCTATGAAATTATATTTTCATATTTTTTTTTCTTTATCGAAGTCCTCTAATGTGCGTTTAAATTGGTCCAGTCGTCTATTTCGGTCTTATTATTAGATCTCGAAATAATATTTGACACGGTCTCAAGAACCTAAAAATTTCTAAGACGTAGAGCTTTCATAGCATCAATGTGTGAAGACCTATGTGTTGATGGTAGATTTTTAAGTTTCAATTTTGATTCGCCTTTACTTCATTGGAGCAACGCCCTCCTTTTAATACTGTGTGCGAAAAACAGACAAAATTTGAACAAAACCTCAAAAATTTCCAAGGAGTTATGAATTGATATATATTTTTTATCAAACTATTTCAAGATAAAATTGAATTACAGTCAAAATTATTGTGGGCGTCTCATATTAGTCACCAGTATTACCAACACAGAGTTGAGTACTTTTGATATATCAAAAAAACAGCGCGCTTCTCTCTTCGTCCGCTAACACATTTTCGTTTTATTTGAAAAATTAGTCCCACAGTATGTCAAGTAATATTGTGCAGCTAGTTAGTTGATAGAAATGGACACAGTGTCGAGGTTTGAAAAAATGTTCGTTTTTTCAAACTATTCATATATTTACAGAATATTTTTAAATTCGAGACAAGAATATATCTGTATATACATTAAAATACTTTCGGTGGTATCGTTCATAGGAAAAAAACTGTTTAGTATTGGCTTATGCTTCTTTTAATAAGCCTAGTACCTGATCTGAAAAATGAGGGATTTGCATTCGAACCTTTCACGACATTGGTTGATGGATACTGAGGGGATCGATAATGCTGGTAGTAGTAGTACTTTCTGCGTATTGGAAAATCCAGGTTTGCCGTTGCCTTTGTCGGTCTTCAACACTGGTATGTCTTCTGAGAAAGGCTCTACGGAACGTGCTAGTTATCGGATTTGTGGCATTGTCCTCTGGTTAACAATCCGTAATAAATATGATGTTACAATAAATACAATAAAGATAAATATAAAACAATAAAATATGGAATAGAACGGCATTGATCGTGGACTAATACTCCGACAGAAATTTTTGCAATAGGAAAATAGAAAATAAAAAAAACATAAAAATTTAGGATATAAATTAGATCTCATTTTGCGACGCAACAGTATGCAATACACCGAAACCTGTAACGTCTCTCACGTAATAGTTAAACTACGACTAGTCAGTTTTTAGCTTCTATAAAATATATATATTATGTATGTCCGAAGCGCACTGACATGTATTGTGAATAAACTGAAAGTGTATAGAAACGCAAGCCTGCTTTCTTCTATCCAGAATTCAAAAAAGTGCGTGCGTACAAAGTATACTCATATCAAAAGTAAATTTTCTTTGGCAAACTAATTTTTAAATATCGTTCATTTTTATACTAATCTTAAGCTTTAGATTTCCGTGACTTAGAGGAAGAGAAAAAGGAAGATATAGATACATACGTGATCGTCGTGTCCGAGATAAAAATTTCGTCGTCTGATCGTTGAGTACGATACACAGGACGGCGGTAACTTTCTTACGCGCACAGTAACACGATCTCCCTTTCTCTCTCTCTCACTCACTTTATCTCCCCTCTCGCTAAATGCCTATGTGCTTCATGCTATGTTCGACTTTTCTCACTCTCTCTTTCAATCGGTCTCAAACGCTCTCTCCCTCTTCTTGGACACATCCGTTTTATCTCATAACCGTTTCATCCGTAAGAAATTTACCCTCATCGGCGCAAAGAAAATTCACTTTATCATTAGTCCGGATGCATCGAGAATCTCATAAAAGTTATACAAGAAAAGGTCAACAGAGAAAATAAAAATGTCGATTTCGTAATAACTAAATAGACAGAATAGAAACCAAGAAAAACATAACACTTGCAGAGTTAATGCGTATAGCATAAAATCGCGGGAGGTGGCGAGATATGGTTTCAGACAGCGTATGAAAAATGACGATGTTCGGAAGCGAACAACGGTTCAAAAGATAAATGTTGGTCATATGCTGTTGCTGATTCTTTAGATGCCAACATTGAGAATCGGCTTATTGCGTTGAATAAGTGGGCTATTTTTTCTACATGTTGTTATTTATTCCCATGTTTTACACATATGATACAACTATTCGAGTGAAATTGGTAATGAACATTTATATCAATTTTGTTTCTCATTTTCGTAAGAAATAGGAATATGAAACGAATTCATATTGATTTTTTATCAGACTGATATGACTAAGAACGACGTTCTTTCACTCTAAACTATATTTCAATTATCAAAAAACATCACACACAAATGAAACACTGATAGCGTCATAATACATATCCGTTTCATTAATCCATTTCATAAATGGTATCTAACAACATCAAGGTGCATCCTGTTTTTAAAATTCCTCCAGTTGACGTTGATTTTAACCAATTTCACAAATTCTCAGGCGAATCGTTATGAATGATAATTATTATAGACTAAATATAAAAGGAAAAATTATTTAGAAAAAGTTGTTCAGAGAAGCTTTTCCCCTTGAATCACCTTTTTGGCGAATAAGTATCAATAAAAAATCTGAAATTTTGGAAAACTGAATATCTGGAGTACCTACTTATATAAAATCAATTGCTGTATCTGTGACAAAGAAATTTTCAGATTTCCGAACACAAACCTAGATAATAATAAGTTGGACTCTCATTATACACAAATCATTCAATTAATGAGAAAACCTTCATTACCTCAGACTTCCAAATATCAAATAGGTAGAACAAGAGATTGGAATTAATTTCATTAGAATCTAGAATATCAATATCCTCAAATACTCTGGTCTTCTCCAAAATTATTGAGTAAAACTCAAAAATAGTCCATTATTTCATAATATCAGTGCATAGAAGTATTCCTTTGAAACAGGCGTCATTCTTTTTGAATAAATATATGTCAAAATTTTAATTAATATTATTTCATGATGAATATAAATTTTCATTTACCTAATATACTGGAATTACCTTGGAAGATTTTTTGATTTTTTGATTATTTCAGGGTCAAATAGTATTATTAACATGTATTGTTATTGCTAATATATATAATATACATACAAGTATATATATATATATATATATAAAATATATATTATATATATATATATATATATATATATATATATATTATATATATATATATATATATATATATATATATATTATATATATATATATATATATATATATATATATATATATATATATATATATATATATATGTAAATATATATAATATATATATATATATATATATATATATATATATATATATATATATATATGTATATATATATATATATATATATATATATATATATGTATATATATTATTATTATTATAAACTACTCTTCAAGGAATAGTTAGGTCTCGTCATGAAAGTCATGAATTTTCAATTATGAACATCAAGACGAAAAGTGAACTATTCTATAGTCATTTTTCTAATTCCAGTGACCTAAAATTGCTATACACATATATATATATATATATATATATATATATATATATATATATATATATATATATATATATATAACCATTTTTCCAATAATCCTACAAAACAAAAGAACCACTCAAGAGGCCTGCGAAACAAATTGGAAACTTTTCTTGTAAATTATCATTCGAACGCAAACAGGGGATTAATCCTAGGTTCCCTTTTCGTCAATATCCATTATCGTACGTCTTTGCAATTCCTGCGACTAAGCTCTCAAAAAAGTTGGAAAATGGAGAGGACCCATAGTAAGGAGGACGAATTTAGAAAATGCGATTAATGCGACTCTTTCTCCAGCAAAACAAATGAATTTGTAGTATCATTCCATTCTGACTTAGCTATTTGTCCCCGTTTCAGCAAATTGCGCTGCATTCATTAGTCTTGTCAATCTTTGTTGATATTCTATGTCTGCTGAAAGAAAATGAACACATTCGACAATTTTTTTCATTTTTTTTTTCAGAAGAAGCGATATGGCGGAGCGATGGAAATAATGGGAATTTGATGAAACTCCGATATTCCAATTGGAATGGATATGTTATTCAGAATTTTAAATCAGATTCGTAGTCGATATGGAACGCAGCATGTTGGCTTAAAATGAAATGAGATATAAATATGCTGAAATTTCCGGACGAGTAATGCAAAAAACATTTTCAAATGAAGAATACGAAGTCTAGGGAAAAACTCTATATTTTTCTTATGGATATTCAGTAGTGGCATAATGGGTACTCAATATTTTTCATTCATTTTTCTAATATTTTCTTTCGCTTATGTACAAAGCACACTTGATTTGATAACTAAATCATAATATTTGCATGATGACTTAAAAACATTGATATTTATTTGGATAAGCAACTTGAGTCTACGTTACTCAAAGTTCTCTATAAAAAATTTTCAATGATTTGCGTAATGCATGCAGATATATCATTTTCTGAAGAAATATTTATTCCGTATTTTTTTTTGAAGCAAGATTGTGGGATACAGGCAAGTATTTTGCATGTATTTCACCATCTATCCTCCTATGCTCCTATACTGTCTATTACCCAAAATATAAATCATATTATTTCATATCAATCTTATTTTCAGCTTGAAAACAAAAAGATTGAACCTACTCCTGCTTGCTTCGGCAAGCTTATACTTTGCTAACGTCATTCAAATTTCCAAAGATAGTTTTGAATTATTTTTCGTCGATTACTTACAAATATTCTATAACGCGTCATTTCTTAAAGTGTTTTTTGTATCTCTTCTTTTACATTTAAATAATTTGCTATATACTCTCGGTAGTTAATAGCACACCTTCTACCAAATTATATCAAAATGAACGATCCACTGGTACCTTCAGATATCTATTTATATTTAAAAGAAATTTTATTGGAGGTATTAAGCAGAATCATTCCTTGTACTTACTGTTCTATTGCCCAAGTTCCTCACTCTGCAGCTCAAATAAGCACTTTTACCCACTAGAGCAGTCACATTTTTCGAAACACTCTTTTCAAAATAAGGTCCTCTATCTATAATAATTGGTTCAATATCTGCTTCATTGTCAATGTCACTGGTATTATTGTCATCGTCTATTGAATTACTGCACAGTCCTGTAAAAAAAATTAATTTAACTTTATCACATTTCAAAATACAAATTTTAGTTAATATTTCTGAATATACTTATATATATATATATATATATATATATATATATATATATATATATATATATATATATATATATATATATATATATATATATATATATATATATATATATATATATATATATATATATATATATATATATATATATATATATATATATATATATATATATATATATATATATATATATATATATATATATATATATATATATATATATATATATATATTAATCTCATTTAAATAATGCTTTCTCCACTTAATTGCTATTAGACGATATTCGATATTCGGTAAACCAAAATTGCGTATATTAAGTACTCAATATGGCATCGATTTGACTACATATCTGAATTTCTCAGATTTTGAAATTTCAACTATGAAAATCAAAACAGCACTAAATACCCTTCAGGCTGTGGAACTAAAACTTATTGAAAACAACACGAAGACCATTTGAAAAATAGCTAAACTACGTGATCCAAACTCCAGAGACAGTTTTGCGAGAGATTCCCTGAGGTGATGGCTCTCTCTGAAATTGAAATATATAGCTAACTTAATTGAAGCACTTTATTTCAGTTTTCCTCTTTCTGCTTCATCACTCATAAATATAGCAAATAGCATTTGAATCATTTTCTCACTGTATTTATGAGCAAATAGAAAAGGTTTTTATTTGAGAATTTCTATGTCACTCTTTTATATATATATATATATATATATATATATATATATATATATATATATATATATATATATATATATATATACATAAATTTGATGGACGATGAATCAACTCTGTGGTAGTTCATATTTAAATGAAAAATAAGTAAAAAGTAAAAACACTTGTCTAAAAACTACAAACTGAAAAAACTTTCATTCTACTAGTTTCGAGTCGCCTTGTACAGCATTATCAAGACTGGTCTTGATGATGCTGTAAAAGGCGAAACTAGTCGAATAAAATATTTTTTAGTTAGTGGTTCCTAGACAAGTGTTTTTACTCATTATACTTTTCATTTATATATATATATATATATATATATATATATATATATATATATATATATATATATATATATATATATATATATATATATATATATATATATATATATATATATATATATATATATATATATATTTATATATATATATATATATATATCATTATCTATTTATCTATATATATATTTATATATATATATATATATATATATATATATATATATATATATATATATATATATATACAGGGTCACTCACGGTGGATGGTCGGTAAGTCGTTTACGGAGAACGGGACATGAGATCATTCTGAAAATTTGAAAACTTGGTTTCATGAATAATTGATTTTGTTCTATCGATCTAAAATAATAGTGGCGCTGCGGCGTTGCCGCTTATACTAAAAAGTAGCAGCAACTTTGAAATTTCAAATGAGACACCCTATATATTATTCCATTTTTTGTTTTTTTACCATTTTGTAATTGTTTTTGTGATGATTTCCTTATTTTGTGCGAAACAAAGATTCAATTAAATGTCCAGTACTAAGGTATTCTGATTCGTAGGACGCTGAAATTTTAGGTGTAGTTTACCAAGTTCCAACGTATTAGGAGTTTTCTAAGGACTTTGTTCTCCATCATACAGGGTCCTTCAAAATTTGCGATTTTAACGATAAATACAAAAATAGTAAAAAGTGCATTTTTTCAAATGTAATACCCTGTATATTATTGAATATCTCAAAATAAAATTGAAATCACTTTCAAATGATGTATTATGTTTCTTTACCTAAAATGTCAGATTTCTGAAATAAAAGCAAGTTTCTATAAAAATCGGATTATTTAGCCACATTTTGTATTAGGTAGCTATGAAATGTCAAGAAAGATGTCATTATGAAATTTTGACAATAAGTCCATCAACAATGAAACGTTCGCGTTTGAAAACAATCAAAATGGAAGGCAATTACCTATTTTCATGAAGTCTTGATGAAGTTATTTATTGTACATGGTCAATGTGACCAAATAATAGCATGAACATGCAGAAAATCCAATGACATGTATACCTATTGAGAACCAATAAACGAGAGAAAATTTGTACGTTTACAAAATAATTTTATCTGGATGGGGCACCAGCTCATTGCACTGGGGAAGTAACAATTGAGTTGTTCCAAATGTTCGATGATCGCTGGTTTAGACGTTTAGGACCATGGAATTGGCCTGCGAGATCACCCGACCTAACGCAGATTGATTTTTACTTGTGGGGTACTTTGAAAAGAAAAGTTTACATTACATCAATAGCCAGTAAACAAGACCTGCGCCAACGAGTGATCAATTCCATCGAGGAGCTAAATGCCAATGAGATAAGGAGGGCCACAAATCATTCAACAAGTATCCGAATTTTGAAATGTTTGGAAACCAATGGCAGTTATTTTGAACACTTATTATGATCATTTTCTTAACTTAAATACTTATGTCATTGTATTAACATGGTTTATTCCTGTTATACCGTTTTGTTATTTGTTATTTTACGTAATGCTTTTTTTTTATTAGTTTGGTAAATTTCGTTTCGCTTTCAGTATTGACCCATAAGTGATAAAATTATTTTGTAAACGTACAAATTTTCTCTCGTTCGTTGGTTTTAAATAGGGATACATTTCATTGAATCTTCTGCATGTTGTTGCTATTATTTGGTCACATTGACCATGTACAATAAATAACTTCTTCAAAACTTCATGAGAATAGTTATTGCCTTCCATTTTGATTGTTTTCAAATCAAATTTTCGCTAATGAACGCGCGAGCGTTTTATTGTTGAAGGACTAATTGTCAAATTTGCATAATGACATATTTCTTGACATTTCATAGCTACCTAATACAAAATGTGGCTAAATAATCCGATTTTTATAGAAACTTGCTTTTATTTCAGAAATCTGACATTTTAGGTAATGAAACATTATACATCATTTGAAAGTGATTTTAATTTTCTTTTGAGATATTCAATAATATACAGGGTATTACATTTGAAAAAATGCACTTTTCACTATTTTTGTATTTATCGTTAAAATCGCAAATTTTGAAAGACCCTGTATGATGGAGAACAAAGTCCTTAAAAAATTCCTAATACGTTGGAACTTAGTAAACTACACCTAAAATTTCAGCGTCCTGCGAATCTAAATACCTTAGTAATGAACATTTAATTGAAGCTATGTTTTGCACAAAAAAATAAGGAAATCATTTAATTTCTCGAAAACCTCTAGAGATAGGTATAGGGAAATATACAAAAACAATTGGAAAATGGCAAAGAAGCAAACAATGGAATAATATATAGGGTGTCTCATTTGAAATTTCACAGTTGCTGCTACTTTTCAGTATAAGTGGCAACGCCGCAGCGCCACTATTATTTTGGATCGATAGATCAAAATCAATTATCCACGAAAACAAATTTTCAGAATAATATCATGTCCCGTTCTCCGTAAACGTCTAACCTACCATCCACCGTGAGTGACCCTCTATATATATATTTTTTTCAAATTACTTAAAATCCCACATTTGAAACCTCGTATGTTTTTTAGTAGAGGCAACAAAATAAAAATTTTTCCAGAAATATTTTGTATTGAATGCTTATTCAAATAATTAATATTTTTCATTCTAGCTGACAGTGCCAAAGGGACATACGAGGATTTTCATTCCACAAAATTAGTTCTTTCATGAAAATAATTCAACTTCAAAATTCAATGTTCAAAAAAGAAACAACAATTGAGAGCTTCATTTTCTACTTGATGACCTTTCTAACGGTATGCTACACATTGATGAAAAAAATATTTCTGCTTCAAATTACGGATATTCCGTCATATGGCGGAAATCGTTCGGGATTGGTGAGAATTAACCATAAAAAGTAATGAAGTATTGCGAAGTATTGGCGTAAAGACCAAGAGTTTTCTTCAGTTAATCCCCAAATTGACCGTGCTTTCCGTTAATTTGATAATATTCTTACCTAGCACAGTGTTACTATAAAGTTACAGAAGGAAGAATGAGGAACATTGTGGAACATCTTTGTTGCTGTTGTGTGTTTCTGAAAATGTACCCAAATGTTCCTAAATATTCCCTAAAATTTCTTTATGTTTCGGCAACAAATGATTCTACTAGTCACCATTCAAGCTACGGTTCCTTCGGAGAAACATTTCAGTTGCTGTTCCGTGTTTCCGAAATTGCTCCAAATGTACCTCAAATTTCTTTATTTTTCGGCAACAAATGTTGACTGTTTCTACTTGTCGCCGGTTTCCATTTTGAGCGGTAAATTTCAAAAGAAAATAGAAAAGATTTTCAGTGTGCAGTGAAGTACGAAAACGAATAAATATATAGATATATATATATATATATATATATATATATATATATATATATATATATATATATATTACTATATATATATAAATATATATAATATATATATTTATATATATATATATATATATATATATATATATATATATATATATATATATATATATATATATATATATATAATATATATATATATAGTTGATGGAATCCGTCGTTATTACGTGATAATTTAACATGATTAACAAAACTAAATTTGATTTTACTACGTTTATTATCACAAAATATTTTGAAAAATATAACACTGCGATTGCAATTTCGGTCACTAGACCATCATCGGGCAGATTGAGTTAAGAACTCAATCTGCCCGATGATGGTCTAGTGACCGAAATTGCAATCGCAGTGTTATATTTTTCAAAATATTTTGTGATAATAAACGTAGTAAAATCAAATTTAGTTTTGTTATTATATATATATATATATATATATATATATATATATATATATATATATATATATATATATATATATATATAATCTCTTGATAATTATTAGCAATAACAGGCTGGTTGAATCTTAAAAAACTCGATTTTATTAAAAAGTTGACGTTTCACTACGACATTTATTGATTTGAAAAAATTTGAATAGACAGTCTACTTTTACTTATTAATATTTTTTTTCCGAAGTGGCTGTTCTTTGTTATTTATTACGTGCTATTCAGTCTAATATTAACATTCAAAATTGTTATCATTAGAAGGCAAGGGAAACTACAGAAACCTTTACCCCCGTAATTATTGTTAGCCTGTTATTGCTAATAATTATCAAGAGATGAAAA
>JARQZK010003396.1:0-7500 GCA_030704885.1 Cynegetis impunctata
CCAGGCCCCCATGCTTATTCTCATAGCCTCACGCATCCACCATCTTGGATTTAAAACATAGATCTGTCGTACGTCATATATCCGTCATTCGAAACTGTCAAATGTCATCTTGAATCATAGATATCTCAGAGCATAGATCTGTCATACGTCATCCCATCTGTCATTCGTAACTGTTAAAGGTCATCTTGAACCATAGATATCTTAGAGCATAGAACTGTTATACGTCATCCCATCTGTCATTCGTAACTGTCAAATGTACTCTTGAATCATAGATATCTTAGAGCATAAAACTGTCATACGTCAAACATTCAAATTTGAATGCTGTTGAAACGCCCTCTGTTGGCGAGATTCTGAATGATGAGAATATAATGATCTGTCATCTGGGAACGCCATCTGGTGGTCAGGTTCCTAATGACGATAATACGGTGATCTGTAAGAACGTGATCTGTAAGAACGCCCTCTGGTGGCCAGGTTCTTAATTACGATAATACAGTGGTTCGCCATCTTGAAACGCCATCTTGGAACGCCATCTGTTGGTCAAGTTCCAAATTACGATAACACCGTGGTACGCCATCTTGAAACGCCACCTTGAAACGCCATCTGTTGGTCGGGTTCCAAATTACGATAATACCATGGTCCTCCATCTTGAAACGCTATCTTGGAACGCCATCTGTTGGTCAGGTTCCAAATTACGATAATACTGTGGTCCGCCATCTTGAAACGCCATCTTGGAACGCCATCTGTTGGTCAAGTTCCAAATTACGATAATACTGTGGTCCGCCATCTTGAAACGTAATCTTGGAACGCCATCTGTTGGTCAGGATCCGAAGTACGATAATACCGTGGTCCGTCATCTTGGAAAATGGCCGACTTCCCGTCCCGAGTTCGCGCATGCGCAGAAATGACATTGCTGTTTGAATTTCCTGCCACAAAATGGCCGACTTCCGATCTAGAACCTACATACCTTATCTACTTATGGACTGAAATTATTTAGTTAATCTCACCTGCATAATATTCTGATCATTTTGTACTAAAATTTTCAATATTCTGTCTATTAATTAAATTATTATTTATTCTTGAAAAATTTGACATTTCTATATATATAATTTTTGATTCTAACTTGAAATTCTTCTTTATTACATTATTCTACAACAATTTTCTATATAGAACAGTTAAATAATTTCTTCTAATACCTTTATATATGATTAACTATCTTCAATGACTTGAAATTAACTTATTATCTGATATTCAAATTTAGTCGATTCTAGGATACATAGAATCTCCATAATTATATGCACTCTACATAAATTTAGTCTGTTATATTGAATTAATTTGTTCTTATTATTCTTTTCAAAAGCTCTAATACTTGTATTCTCATATTTATTTGATATTTCATGAATTTCTATTGAATTATTTGATATCTTTTTACACCGATTAAGGACATTGACCTTCTGTAAGTATTTCACATATATTATTGATTTCAAAAGTTAATCTTAAACATTTCTAACTAATACGTTTACATTAGTCTTCTTAATAACCCATTTTCACTCATTTAAATTAATATTAATTGAAATTTCAGTAGCATCATTACATTAATTAACAATTTACATATTTCTTCCTTCTCATATGTTCAAATTTGATCATTGATTAGATATACATATATCTTATAAACATCTATCATTTACTAATATTTATTTATGTTTATTGAAGTTTTCCTTTTCTATGATCAATTCTATTTTATATTGTACCATATATTTATCTATATTAATATTGCAAATAAACAAACCATATCAAAATATATATATATATATATATATATATATATATATATATATATATATATATATATATATATATATATATATATATATATATATATATATATAAATATATATATATTAAAAAAATTAAATAATAAGAAAACAACTTGTCTAAAAACCACAAAATGAAAATAACTTTTTATTCGACTAGTTTCGCCTGTTACAGCATTATCAAGACTGAATACATAATTGCAAAGACATCGTTTGAAAATATATAAGTATTTCGATTCGGTACCTGGGGGTGGTAAAATGTAATCGATGGGTCCAAGTTATCAGAGATTTAACAGTGGGGAGTGGTTTAAGTCTAACTGGTCATTAAGAAGAATGTAATTATGGGATTTTTGGATCTTGTTTATTTCCATGGCTTCCAGGAAGTTCATTATCATACCTTTATCACAGTAATGAAGAATTTTTGGTTTGAAAGAGGATGAGATGTTATGTTTTTTTGACTCTAGATGTTCCCTAAATGCTGATTGTCCGTTTTTTAGATGTTCTTTTAGCCTGGTTTCAAAACATCTCCCGGTCTGACCTATATATGTTGAATTACATTCTTCACAGTCCATTCTATAAATTCCTGTTCTCTTCATTGGATCGACTTTTGTCTTGGACCCATCGATTACATTTTACCACCCCCAGGTACCGAACCGAAATACTTATATATTTTCAAACGATGTCTTTGCAATTATGTATTCAGTCTTGATAATGCTGTAACAGGCGAAACTAGTCGAATAAAAAGTTATTTTCATTTTGTGGTTTTTAGACAAGTTGTTTTCTTATTATTTAATTTTTTTAATATAAATATGAACTACCACAGAGTTGATTCATCGTCCATCGAATTTATAAATATATATATATATATATATATATATATATATATATATATATATATATATATATATATATATATATATATATATATATATATATATATATATATATATATATATATATATATATATATATATATATATATATATATATATATATATATATATATATATATATATATATATATATATAAATATATATATATATATATATATATATATATATATATATATATATTAAAAATTCACCTTATTACCTGGTCATTTATATTATAGAGATTTGGTTTGATTTTTGGTTGTTCCAGGTTCGTAAAAATACTTTAAATTACAGATTAATTCGTTTAATAGACAATTCAGGAGTAGTACTCCCTTCCTCAGTATCTAAAATATAAATATTTATATTTATATTTTAGATACTGAGGAAGGGAGTACTACTCCTGAAACGTCTATTAAACGAATTAAGTAATTTAAAGTATTTTTACGAACCTGGAACAACCAAAAATCAAACCAAATCTCTATATATATATATATATATATATATATATATATATATATATATATATATATATATATATATATATATATATAATATATATATATATATATATATATATATATATATATATATATATATATATATATATATATATATATATATATATATATATAAAAATATATATATATATATATATATATATATAATATATATATATATATATATATATATATATATATGTATATATATATATATATATATATATATATATATATATATATATAATATACAAATTAGTTGTACAAAATTCCGAGAGAGGCACGTCGATAATATACGCTTATACACGATAGCAGCTGTGTATGCTTAATTCGCCTATACTCATTCTCTATAACTACGTTCCTAACATGCCTCCAAGATCTGGCAACGTGGCATGGAGGTGATTTGATTCAGATTCATATTCGCATGTACAATAAATAATTAAACTAACATAAATATGAATTCTCAATTTCCAGGATCTTCTAGTAGGCAGAAATGAATACACATCAACAAAATTGTTGAATCTAATAAACTGATATTTGTGAATTAAATATAAAATTCGGGATAAAATTAATTGTAGGATAATACGCGAAATAAGAATATGTTTTAACGAAAAGTTTTAGAAAACCATATCATATTATATATAACGAGAGTCAATTTGAATTATTTTCTTTTTTTTAGCTCATGCAAGTTATTTTGAAATACTTCTGATCCTTAGTGACATATTTCACTATGTGAATTGACACTGTATTAAGTTTCGAATTATTTACGAGTTCAGATTTAACAAAACTTTTATCAATATTGGCCAGTTGTTTTCACCTTTGGGCACGAGGAAAAGGTTATTGACACAAGTACATGTAGTATTCGAAGAAATGAAAAATTTTTTCATTTTTGAGACCATTCTTCTTTTTTCAAACAATAAAATTTCCCACTATTTTATATAGATATTATAAACAAATGTTTTAATCCGCGTCCAGTCTCCGTTCTCCCAAACTTTAATATGCTATTGTATTAATTTTTGGCACTATTCTTTTCTTCAAACAAATATGTTCTCGAAAGTGTTGTTTCACTGAATCGGCAAGATCCTGTTTCTTATGTCCCTTTATTACTAGCAGTTGTCTTGACTTTAACAATGGCTACGTGTGTTTTGTGATATCTTCATTTTATAGAGGCCGTTTTTTATTTTAATTTAATAAAGAGCTTAAGACTACAGTAGAAAGTGTTCTGAATATCAATCCTATGCTAAGTGACCAAATTAGATAATCGAAAACAACGTTAAGACAATATCATAGTTTTCGATCTGCAGGAGCAGCTATCTGATTTTTCTGGGGTGGAATCTAGAATTGAGGACAATTTTAGAGTTGTTGAGGTTACAACTTACTTATCGTAAAATATTTCCAACACTAAAAGCTTGAAAATAACTCGACTCGGCAAGCCAAATAAAACTACCAATAAACCTAGACCTATCAAGGTAGTTTTACCGAGTAGTGCCGATGTTCCGTCCATTTTCAAACATTCTAACCCTCTTGAAAATAGTCCACTATTTTCACATCTCTTAATTTCGTCAGATAAAATACCCTGACAACAGCTGTTTTACCAAAATGTCTAGTCTGTTTTTGAAAAACGCAAGGCTGACGGAGAGAATGTCCATTTGAAGTTCATACATAGAGGCACCATTAGAAAACTAAGTTCGATCAAATTACAGTCGCTTTGGGATCAACTGCTTTTACCAAAATGTGAGCAGACTTAATTCCAAGACAAATGAATTATTCAGTTTGGTATCTGCCAGTGACTTCGATGTTTTTTGTTTGAGTGAGACGTGGTTAAGAAGTGGAGTATTCAATTCTGAACTTTTTCGGATAATTAATCTATCTAAAGATGTGACATGGATCATTCGACAAGGTGCTCTACCAGAGGTGGAGTTCTCGTCAAAATCCATATTAAGCATTCATTGGAGGGCATAGATTTATCAGCGCTTTATGACTTGTCTCCATCTATAGATCTGACTAGCTGTAAAATTGAAGCTGGATTACTAATATTTATTGCAATTGTACCTGCTCAAGTTGATTTGGTAACGATTTATTTTTTGACTTTTTCTCAACTAATCAATAAGCACTTGATAGGAAACTGTTAGTTATAGGTGATTTTAATGCATTATTTGATAAATATATATATATATATATATATATATATATATATATATATATATATATATATATATATATATATATATATATATATATATATATATATATATATATATATATATATATATATATATATATATATATATATATATATATATATATATATATATATAAATATATATATATATTTGATTAAATGCAAAATCACCATATAAAAATATTAAATTGGCGATATTTCGAAAACTTCAAATTTTAGGTATAGATAACCTTATACAAAGTTACCTTCTTTTTAAAGTTTAAATACTACGAAATAAGAAAACTGGGGAGTTTCTATTTGAAAAAATTGATTTTTGTCAGTTTTCTCAATCTTATTTTAGATCTTATTTTTTTAACACTCTGTATGATTAGTTATCCAAATATTATAGAAAATCTATTGAAATAGGTCCTTTTCAACAAGGAATCTTACCCAAAGTAAATAAAAAAGGCTTCCTTATAGGAACAATTGATAATTATATTAGGGCTTGCAATCGTCATTTTTGACATAAAAACCTAAATATGTCAAAAACGCTCAGACTTAGGTATAGGGCATGTTACATAGAATCTGCCTAGAATATTAAGTAGAATCTAAAAATGTAATAATATATAGGGTATCCTATTTAAAATAAGCAAGTTGGTATCTACTTCCGGTATAACCGGAAGTGCCACCATCTTGAAAATATTTTAGTCGAGTTGCCCCTATCGACATTAGTATACTGTCAAATTTTCAAAATTTTCCTATGTGTAGTTTTTCATATACGGATCGCGTTCTTTCCCGGTGGGACACCCTGTATATATATATATATATTTATATATATATATATATATATATATATATATATATATATATATATATATATATATATATATATATATATATATATATATACAGAAAATTTTTTTTTTGTCATCCATAGCTAAAGTTTAAATTAACATAGTACAATACAGCAAATTAAGTCGACAAAAAACAAAGACAAAAATACACATAAATAAAACAATCTCCCTTTCTTCCGTACACAAGAGTGGCAAATTCATTTAAAATTACATGTAATTAGATATAAAACGAAAACATTGTTGAAAGACGGTGGAACAGTATACGTTTGAATTAAACTGAAATATTATAATGTGCAGTGAAATCCATATATTTATCGAGCGATCTTGAAACATCTGATTATCTGGTTATAGGAATTATTTCTTTTGTTATAGTAAAATGTTTGTGTAGAATTTTCTCATAAGATTTCTATCAGCTTTGGCGTTAACAGTATTTTCACCTTTCTTCTGGATTTCAATCATTTCCATAATTTCACGTTTTTTGTTATTTCGTTGGCTTCTAAGAATTCTTGTTTCCTCGTAATTAAATTGATGTTGATATTCGATGATATGGTTAGTTAACGCCGTTTTATTCCTTCTATAATATTTGTGGCTGTTCAGTCGGGACTTCAAATATTGGCTAGTTTGACCTATATAAACTTTATCGCAATTAGAGCAAGGTATTTCGTAGACTACATGGCTTCTCTTTTCTTTTGGTATTTTCATCTTAAGTTGACTGAATAGTTTCTTACTTAGATTGTGTCCTCTGTGACAAACTGTAATATCATATCTCTTCAAGGTATTGTAGAAACTTTCTGACAGTCTCGGTACATATGAAAGGGAAACATACGTTTTTATTTCCTTCTTTTCATGATTGCTTGAATTGATGTAAAATTTATGTACACGTTTTTTGAAAATATTATCCAACAAATATATGGGATAATTGTTTTTTTGTAATGCTTGTTTTGCTTTATTAATTGCATGTTCTCTGTATTTGGGGTCCGACAATATAATTGCACGATCTTTTTTTGTGATATGGGGTGTTGGGAATCGAAATTTAGGTATCTGGCTGACCACGTTGCTTTTATATACCAGCTTGTTCTTATTGTGTTCCTTTTGTGATGAAATGTTAGGTCAAGGAAATTAATTCTGCTTTCATTTTCCACTTCAAGAGTGAATCGAATTTTTTGATGATAGGAATTAAAGTTTTTAAGGATGTAATCGCATTTATCATTTGGTGCTGTTGTGATAAAATCGTCAACATATCTATAAAAGAATGTTGGTTCAAAATTCAATTCCTTCATAACAGTATCTTCGAGATCTTCTAG
>JARQZK010003397.1:0-11914 GCA_030704885.1 Cynegetis impunctata
CATAGCTTCAACTAAATGTTCATTGCTAAGGTATTTATATTCCTAGGACGCTGAAATTTTTGGAGTAGTTTACCAAGTTCCGACGTATTAGTAATATTCAAGGGAATTTGTTCTCCATTATACAGGGTCCCTTCAAAATTCGCGATATTAACGATAATACAAAAATGGTGAAAAGTGCATTTTTTCAAATGTAATAACCCCTGTATATTATTGAATATCTCGAAAGAAAATTTGAAATTTCTTTCAAATGATATATCATGTTCCTATTCCTAAAAAGTCAGGTTTTCGAAATAAAAGCAAGTTTCTCTGAAAATCGGATTATTTTGCCATATTTTGTATTAGGTAGCTATGAAAATGTCAAGAAATATGTCATTATGAAATTTGACAATTAGTGCAATCAACAATAAAACGTTCCCGCGCGTTCATTAACTGGAAAATTTGATTTGAAAACAATCAAAATGGAAGGCAATAACTATTCTCAATGAAGTTGTTGATGAAGTTATTCATTGTACATGGTCAATGTGACCAAATAATAACAAGAACATGCAGAAGATTCAATGATATGTATACCTATTGACAACCAATAAACGAGAGAAAATTTGTACGTTTACAAAATAATTTTATCACTTATGGGTCAATACTGAAAGCGAAACGAAATTTACCAAAACCTGTTACTTTCGTTTCGCTTTCAGTATTGACCCATAAGTGATAAAATTATTTTGTAAACGTACAAATTTTCTCTCGTTTATTGGTTATCAATAGGTGTACATTTCATTGAATCTTCTGCATGTTGTTGCTATTATTTGGTCACATTGACCATGTACAATGAATAACTTCATCAAAACTTCATGAGAATAGTTATTGCCTTGCATTTTGATTGTTTTCAAATCAAATTTCCGTTAATGAACGCGCGAACGTTTTATTGTTGATGCACTAATTGTCAAATTTTCATGACATATTTCTTGACATTTCATAGCTACCTAATACAAAATATGGCAAAATAATCCGATTTTTATAGAAACTTGCTTTTATTTCGGAAACCTGACTTTTTAGGTATAGGAACATGATACATCATTTGAAAGAAATTTCAATTTTCTTTCGAGATATTCAATAATATACAGGGTATTACATTTGAAAAAATGCACTTTTCACCATTTTTGTATTTATCGTTAAAATCGCGAATTTTGAAGGACCCTGTATAATGGAGAACAAATTCCCTTGAATATTACTAATACGTCGGAACTTGGTAAACTACTCCAAAAATTTCAGCGTCCTAGGAATATAAATACCTTAGTAATGAACATTTAGTTGAAGCTATGTTTTGCACAAAAAAATAAGGAAACCATTTAATTTCTCGAAAACCTCTGGAGATAGGTATAGGGAAGTATTATATAAAAACAATTGGAAAATGGTAGAGAAGCATAAAATGGAATAATATATAGTGTGTCCCATTTGAAATTTCACAGTCGCTGCTACTTTTCAGTATAAGCGGCAACGCCGCAGCGCCATTATTATTTTAGATCGATAGAGCAAATCCAATTACCCATAAAGCCAAATTTCCAGAATAATCCCATGTCCCGTTCTCCGTAAACGTCTAACCTACCATCCACCGTGAGTGACCCTGTATATATATATATATATATAAAGGGGCATAGCACCTCGATGGTAAGCCATTCTATTTCTTGTTTTATGGAAATAAAACGCTCGCATTTGAAGGATGCAAAATTAACAGTACCTTATACAAAACGTACATCTCTTTCTCGACAAATATTCAGAGATTTCGGAAATTTCAAAGAAGTTAACGGAAACAAGAATATGCATCAAAAGTGAACGTATTGCAATATTTTAGACGTTTTCCGAAAACCTGACATCTTCCACATACCAAAGCTTAACAGTCGGTTAAAACACCCCTTCTAGCGAAATGAAAACGTAAAAAAAACAGTATAAAATTTACAAATGTTTCCGTCTTCACACGTTTACTATCTAATCATTTCCAGGTATTTCTGTTTGTGTTTGGCCAGCATGTCCGTTACAGTCACCAAGGTTCTGATGTTAGAGGAAGTCTTTGCCACCGCTTGGAGCTCCGGCAGATGGGATACACAGATGTGGTGCAGCGTTGCCAAATCTTTGGCGGTGTCGTGTTTGATCATGACACGAGGATCTCCGGGATCCGAAACCATCGATAATGAGTCGAGGAAGACGATCATGCGCTCTTTGTTCTTCAGGATGAACGGGTTAACTACTTCCATGTAAGGCTCCTGAAGGAAATCTCGTTTTAGATAAAAATACTGAAATTCAGAGGTTTTGGTTTTGGCCGAGCTAGTAGCAAAAGTTATAAAATTCTAGTGGGAACGCTTCCAAAAAACACAAAACACAAAAATAATGTTTGAATTATATGAATGGGATGTGTTCCTTATTATTTTTTCTCAATTCAAACTGTATCTCATCATTACAGAAACTGCAAAATAGGGGAATGAGAATACTGTTGAAATGTAACAGATACACTCGCATAATAAGTATGCTGCAGGTTCTTGATTGGCTATCAGTTAAGGACAGATTTTTTTATTATTCTATGATTTTTATTTTCAAAATAATAGCAGGAAAACTTCCTACCTACTTCGACCAATTCATCATTTATCAAAATGAAATTCATGATTATCCTACAAGGGGAAACATGAATTTTTATGTGACAAGAACAAACTACACGAGATCAATGAATTCACTATTCCACCGAGGACTTATTGAATACAACAAGCTTCCAAAAGACATTATAGGTTGCAGTTCTATCATACATTTCAAAAAATTACTTAAAGATTACCTAAAATCAAAATATATCTGAATCAGTTTGGGGTTTATTTACCACGTCTGCACTGTTTCACTTGTTTTGGACTTATAAAATATGTAAAATAATATAATTTTCATTTGTTTTTGTTTGTTTTGTTTTTCGTTGTCATTTTATGTTCTTTCTCAGCAGATTTTCTACTGAAATGTTATTATTGTTAAGATGTAACATTTATTTATATATTGTATATTAGGATACCTATATTAATAAACTTACTTTACTTAGTCAAATTCAATTTTTATTGTACTGCAATTGTACCAGAGATTTTATGTTCAAGCTGGGGACGCATAAAGTTAGGATGGTTGTACTAATCATAGATTGTCTAGGCGGAATTAGAGCTAACTATGTGATAGAATTATTCCGGCGTGCATTTTCGTCCCCTGCCGACTATAATGTGGCGATGAAAGAAGAACAGAAAAGGGAAAAATACAGAGGTTTTATGTTTGAGCTGAGGACACTATACCCACGGCTTAATGTTAGGATGGTCCTAATAATAGGTTGTCTAGGCGGAATGGAAGCTAACTATGAGACAGAATTGAAGATTATTCCGGCATGCAGATCTCTGGCCGAGATATTGACGCGCAGAATGCAGAAAGCAGTGTTGCTCGGGTCACTTCGAGTCATCAGGTCCCATGAACTATAGACGCCGCTTGCAGCTCATCTCTTTTGTTAAGAGACGCTGTGGGGGGAGGATGAAGAACAACTCCAAGGAATGTGTTAGAAGTTTTTTAGTGAGTAACCAGCAACATCCGGAATCTCACACATCCCTGAGAATGCGTACGGGATACTCTCACGGTAGTCTATGAAAGATTTTTCCTCTCACACGGACGTAAAAAAAAAAAAATTAAAATAATAATCATTTATTTGTTCCAAAAATTAATAGAGCAAATACAGTGCGGTTTGGTCTTATAACAACATTTTTCCGAACATTTTCAGGTTAGGATTTATGTATGCCATATAAGTAGGGTTGCCATCCGTCCGGGTTTCCCCGGATTTGTCCTAGTTTAGGGGGCGTCCGGGCGGGGCTTTCAAAACATGTCCGGGTAAAACCCGGACACATTTTGTGTCCGGGTGTGTGAAGCTTGAGTGTCAGTGACGGAGATGAGCTATTAAATGAAAACCAGTTGTGGCCGAATTTTTTGAAACATCTATATTCTAAACTGCTCGAAATTGCATAGTAATATTTTTGTGTACCAGCTCACAATGCGAATGTAGAGTGAGTTTTTTCGCTAGGGTCGCAGTAATAAAGGAAGGAGAGAAACTTGCTAAATACACATACGATTTCTTCTCTGATCGAAATAAAGTCTAATTTTAAAGACTTGAGTTGCTCCGACTTTTACAAACTGATGATGAAAAATAAAGACATTTTGAGAAAAATTGGCAAGTCTGAAAAATTCAAAGTTAAGTTGAATTAGTGAAAAGAACTTGATTTCGTTAAAATTAGAACTTGTTACTTACTTTTGATTTATAGTTAATAAATAATTTAGACTTTTGGGTACCTAACCTATCTAACCGAACTAGATTACCTATCCTATAATTTGCTATTACAATGTAGAATCTAGTCTATTTGATTTTTGATCTACCAAAAATTATCGTCATGAGTTGTTTTTTATTTGATGATACCAAAAAAAAGAGAAAACTGTAAACTGCGTAGAGTAGAATTTTATTTGTTTTTTGTTGTTCTGTTTATATGGCAAACAAGCGGTTTAAATTTCAAATAAATGAAAAAATTAAAATAAAAACGATGTTTTATTTTATCAAAAAAAAATGTCCGGGGTTTTTAAAATTTTTGTCCGGCATCGGCATTTTAGGTGATGGCAACCCTACATATAAGGAATCCAATGGGATGAAACGAAGCACACTTTTCTGACCTATTAAAATTTTAACTTTTATATCAACAATTATTATAGGAAAAACTAGTTTGATCTCAGGTGGTCACATTTCTAGAGAATTACAACATATTTCCCCAAAACCAACAGACCTTAGTAGTTCAAGTAGCACTAAAACCGTCCGACATTGCGTTGTAAATGAAATTTATTCAATATTTGATATGTAAAATTGGTAAGTTTAACTTTACTCAACCAGAATAAAATGCATTAAAATTGGCTACTCTTGGCCATTCTGACTTTATTAAGATTCAGTGTAATGAGCTCAAGAGGTTTAGAAGTTACTTCACTGATCGATGTCAGGCTGTAAAACAAGGGGATTGCAATAAGATCAAGAACAACAGAATCAGGAGTGCCCCAGGTTAATCTCTTTTATCAGATATAAAACTATCAAACAATATGTGTTCTTCAAGTCCTTCGGACATTTTGAAAACACGATCTAGAGTAGACTGATGCCGAATTCCTCACAAAAAACTTCGACTTACCTTGCCTCCGAACTCGACCAGATTGGCCAGGTTCTGCAGACATTTCGCCACCATCACCAAACTCCTGGTCGCGAACGGGTTCGGCTGTTCGCCGACCAATCCGAACTGTCTCGGATTGAGCAGTGCGGGACACAGGAGCCGCAGAAATATGAAACCGGAAACCACGCGGGTTCTGACGAATCTCTCGTCCGGCCATTTTTCCAGCACGCCCCTCTGCAAGCAGCCGCAGATGTAGCGGACTGATCTAGGACACGCATCCGACGACATGAATATGCTCAGCGTGACCTGGAACCGGGAAAAAAAAAATTGATTATAACTGAATAAAAAATTTTTAAAAAAATATATTCTCGCACATCACTTGGTGAAACATCATAAAGAATAAAATTTAAAGTTTAAAATAAAACACACTTGGCTTAAGTTTCACTATATAAAAATATTTAGATACTGTATTTAGCAGTAACGAATAGTCGACATGTTTCGAGTTATGAACTCCTTATCAAGACTGACTACAGGAGAGTATTACATCTTATTTTATATATGATTTTTTAAAACCATTAACGAGTACACCACAGAGTTCAGCTTCTTCCGGAGATGGTCCACGTGAGAGCTCCACCTGAGGAATCCATCTACAAACACACCCAAAAATTTTACTTGTGTACTAGGTACAATTGACACGGAATCATGCTGTATCGATTCAGGTAACCTAGCACCCAACAGGTTTGTCGCAAATCGCACCATTTCCGTTTTTCCTCAATGCACCAGCTCTCAATCTTTGTGACAAGCCTTTTTGATATGTCAAGTGCTGATGTTATGCTGCTTGACGTTACCAATACACTAGAGTCATCTGCATACTGTACCGGCTCAGCTGGTTCACCCAAAAATAACTCATGGACATTTATATATATATATATCACAAACAGGAGTGGCCCCAGAATACTGCCCTGAGGTACACCCAATGAGATATTCGTCTCTTTAGAAGTGTATTTTGTTCCATCCACTGTCATTTCTACCCTCTGCGATCTACCACTGAGATAGCTGCGCAATAATCGGAGCTGATTATCTCTAAAACCAATTGCGTTCAACTTTGTCAGCAGCAATTCATGTTCCACACAGTCGAACGCTTTGGAGAGGTCCAGAAAAAGGCCGATTGGGATTTCTCCATTCTCCATTGTCTCCATTATTTGCTGCAGTAACTCGTAAACTGCCGTCTCTGTATTACGTCCCTTGGTAAACCCATGTTGGCTTCTGTGCAAAACACGAAACTTCCTCAGGAAATGTAACATTCTAGTAGCCAGCACCTTCTCGAAGATTTTAGAAAAAGAGCTAAGCAGACTTATAGGTCTATAATTGCTCATTTCATCAGGGTTCTCCTTTTTATAGACTGGGGTTACAATTGCCATCTTTAGTGATTGAGGGAATACTCCCTCAGTGAATGAGCGGTTCATAATAAATGCCATTGGAGCGGCGATTAAATGTATACATTTTTTTAGTAGACTCATTGGGACTCCATCAAATCCACATGAGTGTTTGGTCTTGAGCGATCCAGTTATAGTTATAATTTCAGCCTCCATTATTTCAAATACGAAGTAGCTGTTTCTTATTCTCGTATTGCACCTTGAGTTTGCTCCTTGAGGTATATTTTTAGTCAGAGAGTGAGCAATATTGGTAAAAAAAGTGTTGAAGCAAAGGTGATACCTGAAAATCAATTTGTTCGTTTACAAGGGGTAATTTACTAGTATGTGCGGAACTTATTTCAATATTTGAGTAGCAAAATTTGTAACAGACTATCGAAAAATAACATTAAAACAATTTGTACAAATAAAAGAAACTTGAAGTCATTCTTGGTCAATAATAAAGAACAATCTGACATTGGAGAAAACAGTGGTGTTTACAAAATATTTTGCGACGAATGTCCTGCTTTCTATATTGGACAAACAGGAAGGAATATAAACATTCGTGTTGAAGAACATAAAAAGTCAATTTTACAAAATAAAAATACCACTGGCTTCTCCGAACATTGTATAAAATCTAATCATTTCCTGGATTTCAACAAAACCAAATTGTTACATTCAGGCAACAAAGGAAAGCGCCTTGACCTTCTTGAAATAAGTTCCGCCCATAACAGTAAATTACCCCTTGTAAACGATGAACAAATTGATTTTTAGGTATCACCTTTGCTATTGCCCGTTTTATAAAATAAGATGTAATACTATCCAATAGTCAGTCTTAATAATGAGTTCATAACTCGAAACATGTCGACTATCCTTTACTGCTAATTACAGTATCTAAATATTTTTATATGGTGAAACTTAAGCCAAGTGTCTTTTATTTTAAAGTTTAAACTTTATTATATATAAATTTTCGTGGACGATTGAAATTAATAAAAATCGCAATGAAAACCAAAAAGTCCTTAAAAGAAAGAAAATTTGTTGATAATAAAAAATTACAAATCTCCATAACATGGAATGTGAACTGTATTAAACCATTCGAATTGGAAAAGAAGATAATTAATGAAAACAAATAAACATTGCGGTGAAAACAATTCTTAATAACAAAAACACAGTAAGAGTGATCTATATAATGAATAATTTAATTGAAGAGCGGAATAGATGATAAAAATTAAACCCTATATGGTTAACATGAAGAAACAACGTAAATGGAAAACACTGATTCCCAAACAATGAATTACCTGATCTAAAATTTGCAGTAGGAACTCCGCATTGTTGCAAGCATCGTCCAGGGAGTCCATCTTGGCCGGGTTCAGTTCGGCGCTCTGTTTACTCTCCAATAATCTGAGCACTATTTCTAGAACAGCCGCTTGTAGGAAACCACCGCATTCGGCCTTCATGTATAAGTCCATTAAAGTTGTGGCCAACGATGCCGCCCTAAACAAGGTAGAAGTTTCGCTCTCCCTGACTATCTGCAACCGGAAGTTCATACTTCAAATGTTTTTTTTTAATTCCCTATATTCGTTCAAAACTTATATTTTTTTATAAATACAACTATTCAATCAATGAAAAATGATAAGGGAAACAAAAGAAAACTCGCAGTTTTCAATTTTCTGAAAATATAATAAATTTTTTTTAGTATATAGTTACTTTGAAATTGAAGTAGTTAGTATGTATATATACATCGACTCAAGAGTTTTTCGGAAAGGCTTTCAACTTTCAGGCATTGGAATCTTCAATAAATGTATTAATAAATTATATAAATGTATACAAAAATCAATAGCAATTGATTGGTGGTATGGTATACTCACTCACCTCGGCAGAGTTTAATTCTCTCAAGAGTTCTGTCTCCCTTCCTTCCGATCTGAATACTCTCAGTAACGCGGTGGCCAACGGCGCACGGTCGGCATGGCAGATTTCCGCTAAAGTTTTGACAGACGCTAGTCCGGGTTCCAATAACAATTGTTGCAACGGACTGTACTCTTCGGCAGGCATGACTAAATCGTGCAGGTACCTGCAATGAAAGAAAAAGTTAAATAACTATAACAAATTTGATCTTAAAATTCTTGACGATTTAGATAGAAAACAACCGGACTATCACTGAGACAAACGCAAATGTATATTTTAAACGGTAGAAGTTGCGGAGAAGAGATATAGTTGCCATTTGATGAGTTTCTAAAAACTTTTTCTGTGTATTTAGAATTTTTCCAGTCGAACATTTATTCAACTCACCATAACAGAGCACTATCGGAAATATTCAAATTTTTTTAAGCATTATTTAGTTATTTATTTACGAGTAAACCCTTTAGTAACAAAAAGATATGGAAAGCAACCTGTGATAGATTTGTACCAATGTTGTGATAATTCAGTGTACAATGCTGTGATTTTATGCCTGTCAATATATGATAGTTGTATGTCCAAGTGACTAAGTAAACTATAAGTGTTCGCATGAAGCTAATGCACTCAACTAAAACATTACTGTGCCTAATCATCTCTTAAATAATAGTAATTAAAAAAAAATTTAATAAAAATAAAGCAACAACAACATTCTCATCGGCTTCGGCCGCCTACTGCTGAAACAATAATAATAATAATAAAAAATAAACAAAAACTTGAGAAGGTTACAAAATTAATCCTTATCCTATTATAATAAAAGCAAGTGAGTATCCTAAAATAATAAAAGGAAAAAAAAGTCACAAAGTAAGTCCTTATTCAATTATCACAACATCAACATCTCTCCGCATACAACTAAGTGAACTATGAAAGAGATCCACCCCAGCAGCCCAAGCCACATTTGCGTTTCTTAGCAATCTTGGTAGGTGCGAACCTCTAGTATAATTGTATCAATTAAAAGAAATATAAAAAAGATCCGATTATCTCGTGAATCTTGCAGGAACGTGTATATCGATTTTACTCAATAAATCAGGACAGTCTTGATTGTAACGTGTAAATTCTCCACGTAACTATAGCCACTGCATTCTACTACCGAACTATGCATTAGGATACCGTGATTCCTCGCTGTAAAACGCCTGAAGGAGTGACCTGCGTGTTGCGATAAATCTAGGTAGGCGTTGAGTTTGCACGTAAAGGATCTAATGCCGTTCTCTCGCCAAAGTAGCTGTTGAACAAGTAGCCCGTTGGTTATTTGAAATTATATTCATATCTATTAAAGAATATAGTATTATAGTTTATTAAAAATTTATTAAGATATCTGTGGCGTCCTTGATAGACGGTAAGTTATGAGAAGAAATATAATTATTTCATATTAATGCATTATCTTGAAAATCTGAATTGATTCCGCTATTTCATCTTTCCGCCATTTCATTTTTTTTTCATTTACCTATATTAAATTATTTATCTTTCAATATTGAAATAATCATCGTAATTTAAAGTATCTTTAATTTTATTTGCTTGTTTCATTCCCTCATATTTAACACAAGATTTTTGTAGGTTCACGATGGCAAATTTCACATGGTCATATATTATGTTTCAGTTTAATGTTGCGAACATATACTGTCTTTCTTAGCATATTTGCTCGAGATAAATCTGAATGTTAGTTGAATTAGCCATCGATACCCTTACAGATATTCTTGAAAACATATTACGTTTCGAGATTGTATGTTGATTTGCCCCTAATTATTTTACGCTACTTGGTCTGGGTTTGAAATTCACCTTGGTAGAGCTAAAAGACACATCATCTTGAAGTTTGAAAATCCACGTTATCCGGAAGCTTTCTTGAAATCCACGTTATTCTGGAGCTACCAAGAAACGAAAAAAGGGGCAGAAGTCAAGAGCACAATCTATCCAAAGAGGAATCTTCCATCGTCGATGGAGAATATTAAATAAAAATAAAAAACAAAGATACAGTCTCATTATATGTAATAGAAAAACAGTAAATTACCTTCATTTTACTTAGTAGTTATTATTCCTGCAGAACACCCAGAACCCATAAAATGTATAACCAATCTCCCTGCTAGCTAGGGCATAAATAACTGTTTAAAAGGTAGGTTGGTTACATGATATAACCGCGAATGATTTTAGACAAAAAAACTACATCAACACGTTTCCTGCGAGCCCTCGCCTTTATATCAAATTCAAAATCCACTTACCTTGTTCTAAGCCTCAAAGAACCCCATTCCCCCATCGGCGTCAGACCGGAGAGGGCGTACCACTCCTCCCGCTCCTCACCGTTCCCAAGAGAATCCAAATTGACGTGGAGCTCAGCCACTTCCGTGTCCTTACCCCTCTTTCCCTTATTATACACAGTTAACGTAAATGATACTACATCACATGGCACATCACTGAAATGAAAAAAATATATACTTACACGAAATCTTCTCAGCCCTATTCAATCAAAACATTTCTATCTGAATTATAGTTTTAAAGAGGAGAGTTAAAATTTCAGTATACGTTTTGAGAGAGTCCAGTATGTCAAAGAATGCTGTGAATATAAATTGAAAAAATATAGTAGATCAACATTGATATATTTATTATTTTCTTCGTAAAATATAAATTGATATTAAAGAAAATAGTATAAATAAAAATATTTATTACTACTTTTTTTTCTTCAATTATATATACGCAGAGCAATTTAATTCTCATAAACTGAATAAATTCGGAAATCGAGGCAATTATTGTCACTCAGGATACCTCACGAACTATAAATAATTCAGATTTTAAATTAATAAGCCTTTCTTTCATTCGTCAATTATCTAGAGTGTAACGTGCTATAAGGAACTTCGTTCCAGAAGTATTTTAACTCACTCGAATACAAATTCCTCGTCCCATACAGGATCGGGCGCCGATTTCGTTCTAGTCTTCGCTATCCTAACCTGATTGTTAAACTGGACATTTATATACGGCTGCGGAACCAGCTTGAACGGCAGGCGATGCGCGTCCAATACCTGTAACGACAGGCAACGAAGTTCGCGCAGGCGCGGCACCTTGGTCGTCGCCCTGCTTTGCTGCGTGACGCAGAGAGGCCTGAGCGCGTTTATCCACTCGTTGCACTCTTCCACGGATGGAGCGGCGAGGTGTGTAATAGTGGATAGGCAGGGGAGGGCCCTCTCTACGAGTTGTAGACAGTGGGGGCGTTCCCAAAGACTGTCATGTACCTATAAAAAGAAGGCGGAGTCAAAAAATCATGCCAAGTGAATTACCTTAGACATAGAATAGAGAATGGTTAGATGAAAATAAGGAGCCATACATTATTTCAGCTACATGAAAATTTGATCACGTGTTAATAAATAAAAT
>JARQZK010003398.1:0-2500 GCA_030704885.1 Cynegetis impunctata
CACTGATGGCAATGAGGAATGGCTCATTACCATCTGGCACCACTAAAAAAGCAGATCTATTTGCAATAATATTTAATTTAGAAGCAGATCAGAAGCTTCATCCATCTAAGGTCTAGGTTTTAATTCCCGAATTGAAATTTTGAACACGAAATATTTATCGCATACTAATAAAACTAAACTGCAGAAGGTCAACAGATTGTGAAGGAATTCCATCTACTAATATGAAGTATTGTGCACGAACTACTATTTGAGGTATCCTACGATCAGAGAACCTTTTCATCTTTATGGAAAAAGAGTTCAGGTAATTCTAAAAAATGGAAAAAGTGCTTTCCTGAAAATTACTGCCATATTGCCGTACTACCGAATTATACAAAGTAATGAAGTATTTGACCAATTCACAGATTGTGAAACATCTCGAGTAGAATTATCCCTGAAGTGACCATGCATCATTGGACAAGCATTATCAAGAAGCATGAAAAGTAATAAGTTTTTGGTGTAGCTATCTCTAAGGCTTAACTCCATTGGGGCAACATCAGGCAACATACAGCATGCTACAGGTCGTGTGGTGTTTCCTATTTGTAGTTGTGCGACTATGCCGCACAAATTTAAAAAATGTCGAACGAGCAACTTCTCGCTCACTGTCGCATGCGCTTTGTAGCATATGTTTGTGTTATGTATCTATATCAATTCAATATAGGCAACTTCAGTTTGCGGCATCATGTCTTTACAAAAGGATGTGACTGCTGCATATTGGTTAATAGCTTTGAATTGACAAAGAAAAAGTAGGAAGGCAAGGAGGTGGATCAGACAATTATACCTATGTTGATGGCCAAATTGCTCAGAAAGACTTACAAAAATATTATTGTCGACGATGAAACTCTGCTTCGAAATTTTACTCGAATGAGCCGAGGAGATTTTGAACAACTATTACGGAAGATCTCAAAAAACCTGATTCTAACTTCCTTGAAGCAATACCACTTCGTGTTAGGTTATCAGTAACATTAAGATATTTGGCTACCGACGATAGCTATCCTTCACCTTTGTATCTGTTCCAGATATATGATATTTTATTATTCCATAATACCGGAAAATTATGATAATCTTCAATAAACAAAGTAGTTTTCTCAATATTCCACTCTATGTCGCAGGATACAAATTGCACCGAACCGAAGACCATCGGATAAACGACGACACTGTTCGACACGCTGAATCTTGTCGAGACTAGACGCATATGCCTGGGCAATACTGGTCAACATATGGCATCCTCATTGTCGCATGCTGCATGTTGTTTTATGTTGCTCTAATTAAAAGGATGAGTGTAACATGCGTCATTGTCGCTTGCTACATGTTGCCTAAATGTTGACCCAGTGGAATTGCGCCTTTTGACCTCCAAGCGAGTTTGGCCGATAACATTGCTTTCGAAGCTTCAATCTTATGTTGAAAAGAAAGTGAGATAATATATATATATATATATATATATATATATATATATATATATATATATATATATATATATATATATATATATATATATATATATATATATATATATATATATATATATATATATATATACATATATATCTATCTATCTATATATATATATATATATATATATATATATATATATATATATATATATATATATATATATATATATACTGTAATAAGGTTATTGGGTGAAACGGCTCGAAGGGCTATAATTTTGTAAACTCTTCTTTATTACATCAACGTTTCGGTCCAACCATTGGAACCTTCTTCAGGCATACTAAAATTACAAAAAATCTACAATAAATCACCATCCACTGACAATATGGGACTCCGACTTACATAAAATGAGATTATCGATATTAGACTACAACATTCCCCTTGAAATCTCACTACCATAAGTGGTAATCGCTTTCAAAAAACCATTTTAATCAGTCAAAAAACATCTTGAAAAACTACAATCTCTAACAAGGATAACTAATTACATCTAAATACAAACACAAATCAAGAAAATTATAAGAAACGGATCCGTCAAACAGCTGATTCAATAATCATTAAATGAATCTTAGGTTGACGGTCATAGAGTAAATTACAATGACAACCGACAGACTGAGCACAGAATTACAGAACCAATCCAATAAAAACTAAACAAAACTACACTGTCACACCAACCATAACCATTACACTACTTTATTCTCAGATCCTCCCGTCTTTCACTGGTCTCAAAGTCTCCCCCTCCTCTCTTGCAATTCGAACAGAAAAGAGTAAATATTACTCACATTGGCCACATCACTCCTCTGGTTCATAACATTGTCATGGGATCTGATGTTAAACATTTCTAGGAAACATCTCTTCCTGTAATTACGTTCCACTTCCAAAAGATCCCATGACAATCTCATTTTATGTAAGTCGGAGTCCCATATTGTCAGTGGATGGTGATGTATTATAGATTTTTTGTAATTTTAGTAATCCTGAAGAAGGTCCCAATGGTTGGACCGAAACGTTGTTGTAA
>JARQZK010003398.1:7500-11889 GCA_030704885.1 Cynegetis impunctata
AGAATAGTTGCCTCAGATGTCACATTCCCTGGCAGCATCATTAACATACACAACAAAACAATAGAGGGCCCAGTATGGAACCCTGCCGGTACACCTTCATTCATAGCAGTTTCTAAGGACGTTTCTCCTTTCCAGAAAACTGATTGTGTTCTTTCCGCTAAATATGAGACGAAAATGTCTAGCGCTCTACCTTTAACTCCGCAACGTTCCATCTTCGCAAGCACAATACATCTCACCATGCAGTCAAATGCCTTACTCAAATTCACATGCCTGTGGCCTCCGCTTCTAGTTTTTTCGTCAAAAGCCTGCGAAATCCTCTCAACCAAACTTATCAATGCCGTGTTTGTGCATTTTCCCAGGTTGAAAACCATGTTGTCTGTCATCCAGAAATGATATCTTCAAAAGGAACGCCAAAAAGTCTTCGCTTCAGTATCTCCTCCAGGATCTTGGAGACAACAGGCAGAACAGATATCGGACGATAATTCTGACAGTCATCCACGTCACCAGACTTAAAAACAGGAGTCACCTTTGGCTCGTTTTAGTTCTTCTAGGAAATAATCCTTGTTCGATACATTGGTTGAGAACTACACAAAAGTGGCTGCACAATGAAAGGAATCACCTCTCTCAAAAGAGAAGAAGCTGACATTCCATATATGTCAGTGGCCCTTTTATTTTTGAATCCTCTCACAATATTTGTTATTTCCTGGGACGTTTGTTGGTTGCAAAAACCATGGACTCAAGTTAGTGAGTAACAACCCTCCCACCCTCGAAAAGTATCATAGCATCCTCCACGGATGGATTGACCTCGTTGATAATATTCAACCCAACACTAGAGAAATACAAGTTCATTTCGTTAGCTTTTAGGTGACTGTTGACGTCCTGTCGAGATGTTCTTCCCGACTCCCTATTAATCACCTCCCAAATAGCTTTCACCCTATTCGATGCATTGTCTATGTATTTAGTATTTGAGATTCTCACATTATCCGTGTAACTATTTCTCAAACGTGACTTCAAAGAGTTTACCAAATTTCTTGATTCATTTGATTTTTTCACTTTATGAATGATCTGAGCAGCATCGATGAGATTTTTGAGAGATTTTGTCTCTTCAGACACCCCTTCCACATTTTTACGATGCTTAGTCCTAATTTTAGGAAAACATGCCAAAAAACATCCCTGAAGCTTATTATGAAAGTTTTCAAAGCTTCTATCCGCTTTGTTGGTTAAAACCGTTGACCAATCCGCTGCGTTCAACCTTTCCTTGAAGACATTTTTATTTGCTTCATTTACTGCATATTGTACTACATACCTCTCTTCACTCTCCACAGGTGAATCGATAGGGAGAATAAGTCTCTGTGTCAGATGGTCAGAAAAACCAGGATCGAATGTTGTCGTGTGGCAAGTATCCTGGGAGATGTTAGAAAAAACATTATCTATACACGTGGAGGTGGTGTCTGAATTTCTACTTGCCTTATCAAACATCGGAAATAGTCCATATGATTCGAAAGTTTCAACCAAATTTTCTCTCTCCCTGCTCGACTTCATTAAATCAACATTGAAGTCACCCAACACAAAAATGGACACATAACAACTTATTAATACTTCATGGAGTACATTTGATAATTTACTCAAAAAAATATCCAAATCTCCTGAAGGTAATCTATAAACTACCATTATCAAGGCGTTTAACTTCGGCACTTCGATAGCAGCCATCTCGAATTGTTTTTCGACTGACGTATTGTTTATTTTTTCAGATAGTTTGAACTTTATTCCGTTCCTCACCACCAAAGCTACGCCTCCGTAACAACCATCAACCCTAGAAAAGGTTTCAGCGACTTTATAATCCCCAAGATGCATCCGTCTAAGAGAATCATCAGATGCCCAGTGCTCCGTAATACAAGCAATGTCAACTTTATATTCATTTAGAAAACCTCTAAATATGTCAATCTTACTTCTTATAGACCGAATATTGCTATTTGTTATAACGAAATTATTTTCACAATTTTCCATTTTTTGATTTGAACGACGCAGTCTCAGTCGTTTGGGAATCTTTTCTGGGTCCAAGAAAAAACCGAAAACGTCTGATGGTGACATTATTTGGCCAGTTTTCGCTTTTGTACAGTTCCTCTACTAAATCAGGATCTGCTCCAATCTTGAAAGTGCAACTCTTCGCATTTTCTTTAACTGGTAGGGCTTCAACCAATAGTTTTTTTCCAGGGAATTTCTGTGTCAGATGATTCATGACAGCCTCTTCAGATGTTTTCAGAGCAGCTCTCCCCAAGTGGACCCATGCGAACCTGTCCGCTCCAAAAAACATAGTGGGACCTTCCGCATTCGATTTTGCTGTACCAAAAACAGAAATTCTTTTATCCTTTTTTGTTCCAGCATCCAGAGCCGATGCATAGTTTGCTGGAACACTGCTTTTTTTTCTGTTTGTTTTTGCGTTTTGTTGAAATTCCAATTTTGACTTGATGGCATCTGAAGTCCGCTGTGAAACATTGTCAACAACGGCAACGTCGCAACTTCTTTCTCCCACATTAAGCCGCGACGAATGACTAATGTTTACATTTTTCATTTCGATGATGGTCTTTTGGTAATCTATAATAGTTTGCAAATTACTCACTATTTCAGTTGCAGATTCCAACCTTATTTTAGCTATCTTTACTTCATTCTCAAGCCCAACAATACGAAGCTGTACTTCTAGGTTAGGTGAAGGATTTTCCGGTAAAGCATCCTGAAACTCGCAACCATCCACAGAATGTATGTGGTTCCGAACATTTTCACTCAATAAAATGTTTTCAGGTACACGTTTGAAATAAATCATTTCTATTAACTTGTTTTTGTTGATTTTGTTTAACTCTGTTTGAAACACCTCTAACGATACCATGTTGCAATAAGTGGGCGTGGCCTTGATTGTGCCTGATATGGAACGCATAGCTTGATTGAGTTGGGCTTCAACACGTTTGGTGTGGGCTGTTGATTCACACCGGTGCACAGTATTCCGCGACGGGGTACACTAAGCCTAGCGCTGTCGATCTGAGTGTGGGCGCTGTGGAACCCCAAGTGGTGCCGCATAGCTTTTGTAGGATATTATTTCGGGTTCTGAGTTTTGCAGCTGTCTTCATAAGGTGTTCTTTGAAGCTTAACGTTCTGTCGAGCATGACACCCAAATATTTTGGGTGCATATTGTGACTAAGAACTCTGCCTTCAAAGTTGATTTTGAGTTGGTAGTTGGCCATCCTACTGTTTATGTGAAAGCACGATACTTTCGTCTTTGCGGCATTCGGCTGCAATCTCAAGTCGCGAAAATATCTCCCAAGGGTAGCCAAGTCATTTGTTAGAATTTGCTCAGTTATCTCAAACTCCTTATGGCTTGTAGCGAGCGCCCAGTCGTCTGCGTAGCCGAACTTCTTTGATGTAGTTCCGGGCATGTCTGCTATGTAAAGACTAAAGAGCAGGGTGGCAAGCACCGATCCTTGTGGAAGGACATTATTCAGTTTCATTTTTGTGCTAGTCTTGTCGCCCATAATGACTTGAAACGATCTATTGGATAGCATGGCATCGATAACATCAGCCATCTTTATGCATGGGATAGCTCTCATTAATTTATATACAACTCCTTGTCGCCACACAGTGTCGTATGCCGCTGACAGGTCTATGAAAGCAGTAGATATTTTTAGTTGCTTTTGAGAGCCTGTTTCCACATAGTTAGTTATCGTTCCACAGGTATATATTGCAGTATTGTTGGAGTAATCCTGTTATATAGCAATATTTCAAAAGGTTTGTAGGCCATGCAGAGAAGGGCAATCGGACGATAGTTTTTTGGTGTATCATTCATAGAGATATTACAGATAGAGGTGACAAGCCATAGGCCGCTCTGTAAGTGGCAACGTCAGTCTCGAAACTCAGTGGGAGCAAAAGAGAGAGACGATCGCAGGGTTTTTCTGTCCTTGTCAAACGTATCAGACGTAAACATAGACAGACGTAACTGTCAGAGTCTAACCTAACCTTCAGATTCTCTCTCTCCCTCACCCGAGCTGACAAGTTTCAGGCTGGCTTGTCGCCTCTATCTGTAATATCTCTATGGTATCATTAGCTTTCCCTGGTTTTAAAATAGCGACGATTTTTGCCCTCTTAAGTTGATAAGGTACATTTCCCGTCTGGAGGATGTCTGAGAATGTTGCAATGTTATCTTTAGTTTATATATATATATATATATATATATATATATATATATATATATATCTTCATATATATATATATATATATATATATATATATATATATATATATATATATATATATATATATATATATATATATATATATTATATATATATATATTATATATATATATATTATATATATATATATATATATATATATATATAT
>JARQZK010003399.1:0-11869 GCA_030704885.1 Cynegetis impunctata
ATATATATATATATATAAAAATATATATATATATATATTGTAACGGACTTTTCGTGTCGGTTTCTCCTGAATTATAAAGAAGGTATCTTTTAGTTATATACAAGTTTATTTACAGTAAATTATTAACAGAAATCAAATATATGTAAATAGTATGACCCAGCGCGCATCGGCTTCTGCTCTGATCTCGTTTCACTGCGTCGACCGCACCTCCAGTGCGCAGGCAGTCCTTTGTCAGTCGAGGATGGAGCGAAGCGCAGGGATATGCTGGATACCTGCGTTCTTAGGTTCGCGATTCTGCTTGACGTGATTCCGGGAACCGGGGTCGGCGGGTCGGTTTAGTCGCCGCCAGCTGGTCAACCTCGTTGGCCACTACAAGCTAGTCAGCTCCTGGTCTATAGAAATTCACCGACAATCAATACTTGTCGGACGGAACTGGAATAGATTGGTCAATACCCAACCTACGAGGGTTTCCGACAATCAGTACTTGTCGGACGGAACGGAGTAGATTGGTCAATACCCAACCTGCGAGGATTTCCGACAATCAGTATTTGTCGGACGGAATGGGAAGAGACTGGTCAATACCCAGCCTAGGAGAGAGTTCTTAGGAGTCAGTACCTCCCAAGAACTGCATTCTCGGTGCTCGGGTTATATAGGCAGTGTCTTGCCCCTCCAGTATATATATATATATATATATATATATATATATATATATATATATATATATATATATATATATATATATATATATATATATATATATAATCTTTTGATAATTATTAGCAATAACAGGCTTGTTGAATCTCAAAAAACTCGATTTTATCAAAAAGTTGACGTTTCGCCACGATATTCGTGGCTTTATCAAAACTTATTGCCTGTTATTGCTAATAATTATCAAAAGATTAGAAATAGTTCACAGGCAACAACAATTCTAATGAATAATTATATATATATATATATATATATATATATATATATATATATATATATATATATATATATATATATATATATATATATATATATATATATATATATATATATATATATATATATATATATATATATATATATATATATATATATATATATATATATATATATATATATATATATATATATATATATATATATATATATATATATATATATATATATATATATATATATATATATATATATATATTAAAATATATATATATATATATATATATATATATATATATATATATATATATATATATATATATATATATATATATATATATATATATATATAAGAGTTTGTCAATTTTCTAAGTGAATAGTGGTCACCGACGAATTACCAGTTCTCAGTAATGGTTTGGTATAGGATTCGTGAATTCTGCACGTAGGGTGCTAATACTTTCATAATTTGAAAGAAAAGGTAATAATAATACATTACAATGTTCTGCTGATAAAATAGATAAAATAGCACAATACTCCTGAGCGAAAGCTGGTTTTTTGAAGATATTTTCGAAATACTGCTGATAAAAAATTTGCAATTACATATTATATCAGTACAAAATATGCACTATTCTATGCAATAGTCGCAGCTGAATTCTGCCGATGAGAAATGGCAGTTCACTCTTGAGCGTGAGATAGTTTTTTGAGTTTGTTTGGAACTGCCCCTGCTTCAAAATCTGCAATTATACATTTTATCAGCACAAAATAAGCACTATCTTTTGCAATAGTCGCAGCTGAATTCTACCGATAACAAGTGGCACTTTTCTCGTGAGCGTGAGCTGGTTTTTTGATTTTTTTTTCGGAACTGCTGGTGGTACACATTCTGCAACTACATATTTCATAAGAACAAAATAAGAACTATCTTTTGTTATAGTCGCGACTGGATTCTGCCGATAACAAGTGGCAGTTTACTCTTGAGCGAGGGCTGGTTTTTCAATTTTTTTCCGGAACTGCCGCTGGTACAGAATCTGCAATTATATATTTTATGAGCACTTTCTTCAGCAATAGTTGCGGCTTGATTATGCTGTTAACAAGTGACACTTTACACTTCAGCGAGAGCTGGTATTTTGCTTTTTTTTCGGAACTGCAGTGGGTACAAAATCTGAAATTAAATCTTTTATTAGCACAAAATGACAACTATTTTTTGCAATAGTCGCGGCTAGATTCTGCTGATTAGAAATGGCAGTTTACTGTTGAGCGTAAGCTGTTTTTTGAAGTTTTTTTCGAAAAGGCTGCTAGTGCAGAATCTGCAGTTACATATTTTATCAGCACAGAATGAGCACTATCGTAATAGTTGCAACTGGATTCTGCTGATAACAAGTGGCACTTTACTCGTGAGCGTGAGCTAGTTTTTTGATTGCTTTTCGCAAATGCATGTACGAAATCTGCAATTACATATTTCATCAGCACAGAATGAGCACTTTTGCAATAGCCGCAGCTGGATTCTGCCAATTAAAAATGGCAGTTTACTTTTGAGCGTAAGCTGGTTTTTTGAATTTTTGCTGCATGAATGCTGCTAGTACAGAATCTGCAATAACATATTTTATCAGCTCAAAATAAGCACTATATTTTGCGATACTCGCAGCTGGATTCTGTCAATAAAAAGTGGCACTTTTCTCTTGAGCTTGAGCTGGTTTTTTGATTTTTTTTTTTCGGAACTGCTGGTGGTACAAAATCTGCAATCACGTATTTTATCAACACACAATGAGATGCATCTTTTGTAATAGTCGCGAATTGATTCTGACGATAACAAGTGGCAGTTTACTTCTTTTTTTCATTTAGGAGTGTTGTATAGAGAAGACTTCAAAGAATCTCTTTCAAAGAACGAACTCACCGGATTTTCTTGTATTTGTGAATTTTGCGTGTCCATATCACTATTATCCACAAAATCATAGTTTAACACACTGAAAACTTGAGACAGCATTTCTGAAGCCAAAGGGCCCCCTTCTTTGTCAGGGGGCTCGTTGTTGACACTCATTGTATGAATTCGCCTCGAATTAATTAATACGTAAAATTAGCAAACTATATATATATTAAGATATCACGTATTGAGCACAGATGTGAACAGTACGAAATGTAGCCGATAACTGACTATTGATATATATATATATATATATATATATATATATATATATATATATATATATATATATATATATATATATATATATATATATATATATATATATATATATATATATATATATATATATACAGTGCTTTCATGATGAAAGGAACAAATTCATTAAAAAATTAGGTTTCTATTTCATGTTAAAATCCTCGGACAGGTCGATTAGTATTTTTATTTGGGCAATTTTCGCAATAAAAATTTTGTATACAGGGTGTCTCATTCAAGAGCTATGGCTTTGTCATTAGTTTTTTTAAAGGTAATAAACAAAATCATAGTTTAACACACTGAAAACTTGAGACAGCATTTCTGAAGCCAAAGGGCCCCCTTCTTTGTCAGGGGGCTCGTTGTTGACACTCATTGTATGAATTCGCCTCGAATTAATTAATACGTAAAATTAGCAAACTATATATATATTAAGATATCACGTATTGAGCACAGATGTGAACAGTACGAAATGTAGCCGATAACTGACTATTGATATATATATATATATATATATATATATATATATATATATATATATATATATATATATATATATATATATATATATATATATATATATATATACAGTGCTTTCATGATGAAAGGAACAAATTCATTAAAAAATTAGGTTTCTATTTCATGTTAAAATCCTCGGACAGGTCGATTAGTATTTTTATTTGGGCAATTTTCGCAATAAAAATTTTGTATACAGGGTGTCTCATTCAAGAGCTATGGCTTTGTCATTAGTTTTTTTAAAGGTAATACCCTGTATATTATTTCACTTTACAATTCTACGATAAATTCTTATCACTTTTTGTGAACATACCATATGCCTCAACTTGATGGATTCCCAGATTATAACGGAGATAGTGGAGCACCTGGAGATTTAAAATGTGGATTAAAAGTACAAAAAAAAATTTAGGTAAACATTGTCATTAAATCTGAAGAATGAAATTTCACATGTACCATCTGAATTCATTCACTGGTGCTGTATAGTCCGCAGTTTTCACGTTTTTAACGCTCCAGGCACTACACTACTTCATTGTTTAAGAAAATGCAATTACTTGAGAGAGAACGTATTGAAGTACTTATGATGATTGGTTTTGGAGATAGGGTGCGTTCACAAGAAGAAGTCTGCAATCTATTCAATGAAAATCATCCTGATCGTCCGCCAATTACTAGATCGACAGTCAGCAAAATTGAATCAAAATTCAGGAGATACGGCCACGTTAGAGATTTACCTAAAGGAAGACCACCGAGAGTATCTGAAGAAACAGTGCTGAACGTTCTACTAGAAACCCAAGATAACCCTCATACATCCATTACTACAATTTCCAATAATTTCAATTTATCAGTAGGGTCCGTGCATAAAATACTTAAGGTAAATAAGTATCATCCCTATAAAATTAAGCTGGTTCATGAATTATTAGAAGACGATTTTGACCGCAGAGTACAGTTTTGTGAGCAGATTCTTGAAATTCATAATCAACATCTAAATTTCATTACAAACATAATTTTTTCTGATGAAGCCACCTTTACTTTAAATGGCCACGTCAACAGACAAAACTGTAGGTATTGGGCGACCGAGAATCCTCATTGGATGCAAGAATGCCACACACAGCGGCCTCAAAAAATTAATACATGGGCAGCGATTGTTCGAAATCGTATAGTTGGTCCCTATTTTTTTGAAGGAACACTAAACGGGGAGGACTACTTGAACTTTCTCCAGTTCGAACTCATTCCGGCTTTAGCTGTTTTGTTTCCTAACCCACAAGATCCTGACATACCTAATAACGAGATATGGTTTCAACAAGATGGGGCACCTCCTCACTATTCAATCGCTGTTCGACAATTTCTTGATGCAACTTTTCCCAACAGATGGATAGGACGGAGAGGTCCGATTGAGTGGCCGCCAAGATCACCGGACATAACCCCATTGGATTTTTTCTTATGGGGTTATTTGAAGTCTAAAGTTTATTTGAATAGACCAAATAATATTGATGATCTAAAAGAGAGAATCAGGCAGGAAATAAGACTTATCAGTCCAGAAGTAATTGAAAATGTGAAACGGGAAACATTGAATCGACTTCAAAAATGTCTCGAAGTAAACGGACAACAGATTGAACATATGTAAAAATTAAATTAGTAATTACATTTGTGTGTTTTCATATCGTACCTCTCATTACCCACTATCTCCGTTTCTGGCAATCCATCGAGTTGAGGCATATGGTATGTTCACAAAAAGTGATAAGAAATTATCGTAGAATTGTAAAGTGAAATAATATACAGGGTATTACCTTTAAAAAAACTAATGACAAAGACATAGCTCTTGAATGAGACACCCTGTATACAAAATTTTTATTGCGAAAAATGCCCAAATAAAAATACTAATCGACCTGTCCGAGGATTTTAACATGAAATAGAAACCTAATTTTTTAATGAATTTGTTCCTTTCATCATGAAAGCACTGTATATATATATATATATATATATATATATATATATATATATATATATATATATATATATATATATATATAAGGTTAAAAACTTGAATATAATATAGTTCAATGGATTTGTATATATCTATGTTGAAAGAATGAAATTATTTCGTTTTAGCCTTATGTATATGGTGATTATCTATTATTTACTATTGATATAATATATATATATAAGGTTAAAAACTTGAATATAGTTCAATGGATTTGTATATATCTATGTTTAAAGAATGAAATAATTTCGTTTTAGCCTTATGTATATGGTAATTATCTATTATTTACTATTGATATATATATATATATAAGGTTAAAAACTTGAATATAGTTCAATTAAAAGTATGCATAAATATTCTGTCCATAACACTTGGGTATGCGATTTGAATTGATTGAACCAAAAATTATCCTTAGGTTGCCAGACGTGATAAATAAACTCTTCATCTCCTTTTGTTGAAAATTGAGCCAGCTAATTAGATTGAAGATTATTTATTACGTCTGGCAACACTGTTCCCGATAGAGGTCTGTATCTCTCTTGCTATAGTATATATACTAGTGAGAGGCTCCATCGCCCATTAAATAGATCCGTGAAAAATATAGATCGATAAAAATATAGTTTCTCGAACGCCGTGCTAATCCCGTCCCTGCCTCTGTCGAACGGGCGCACAATCTACTCGCTTTAAATCTCGAGTTCGTGCGGAATCGGGTAGATGCTACGACCTCATTGGGCCTCGCCGTGCCGAAACTTCTCGATAGAATTCAACCCGTCCAACTATCGTCTCCAAAGGCGATCACGTGAACTGAAGACCATGTGAAGCGAAAATAGTTCTTAAGCGTCGGAAATGCTTCCGTTTTAGCGAATTTCGGAGAAACGTCAAACTTTAAACGTTCGATATAGAAAATCGGCGTCTCGGATCGAGGCGAGACCTAGCCTAAGCACTACGGAAAGGACGCGGGCGATCGAGGGGGCCCTTCGGGCCCCGCGATTCGGGGCCGATCTCCTTATCTCGGCTTCGTAAGTTTGCCAAAATGCGGCCTTCGGCCGCCTGCATTTTGGAAAGTCGAATTTGGCGAAGCAATTATTTATTTAGTATTATATACTAGTGAGAGGCTCCCCCGCCTATTAAATAGATCCGTGAAAACTATAGATCGATGAAAATATAGTTTCCCGAACCACGATGAGTGCAAAGCCTGTCCCTGCCTCTGTCGAACGGTACGCGACGCGTCAAGTGCTGAGCCCGTCCCTGCCTCTGTCGAACGGGCGCGCCATCTGCTCACGGTCAATCGTAGTTTGTGCGGAATCGGTAGAATACTACTATACTTCGAAACTTCTCGATAGAATTCGACCCGTCCAACTGTCGGCTCGAAAGGCGGTCACGTGAATTGAAGTCCATGTGAAGCGAAAATAGTTCTTAAGGGTCGGGAATGCAGCCGTTTTCGCGAATTTCGGAGAAACGTCAAACTTTAAACGTTCGATATCGAAAATCGGCGTCTCGGATCGAGGCGAGACGTAGCCTAAGCACTACGGAAAGGACGTGGGCGATCGACGGGGCCCTTCGGGCCCCGCGATTCGGGGCCGATCTCTTTATCTCGGCTTTATAAGTTTGCCATAATGCGGCCTTCGGCCGCCTGCATTTTGGGAAGTCCAAAATGGCAAACCAATTATTTATTTAGTATTATATATAATTTCCAATATCCTAAATTTATTAAAAGATAATAATTATGTACTCACTTGATGGAACTATAAATTGTTGGGCTGGACGAATTATATGGAATTCGGTAGTTGGAATTCGGTAGTTCGTCGAATAATTAGTGAAATCTGCGTTAAACAAATATTTTTAGTCTTTCTTCAAATAATAATGTGGATGAATGAAGGAATACTACACTCAAAACACGAATATTTGAAAATTATTGCTCATGTCTGAATTCCTCCGTAGAAAATAATCGATTAAATCCACCAAAAATTATCTAGTATATACAATTTCCAATTCTGAATCTATTAAAAAATAATATGTACTCACTTGATAAACACTGGAACTCCGGTTGCAATAAGGAGAACTTATTCTTGAAGTTTATTTGGTTTGCACAATTATTTCACACACTTCACACAAACTAATCGTGAATTATTTTCAACAATTATTACTCAAAGAGTCTTTGATTATATTGATTAAATGTAACTCAGTCAGTCATCTACGAATGTAAGAATGACAATAAAATAAAGATATTCCAGTTCATTGAACTAGATATACCTAATGAGTGGATTTCCAACGTGCAGCGACAAGTTTTTGCATCGTAATCAGTCCGTCAATTAGGTCAATTCACATAATGTACCGCTTCGAATATTTATGAATTACTTATATCGAGTTATTGATGAAAAACTTGGAAAATAACATTTTAATGAGGAAGTAATAATAATTATTTTTATATCTATTGAAATATCGCTACGGTGATTACCTACGGAGATGTCAAAGGTCTAATGAATATGTCTTATCTGTTAAATAAATTTCTCCGTTATTGGCATAATCAATGAACGGTGGCCAAGAGTCTCCGAAGGAGCCCTCATTTCATTATATCAAATAATTTCATGTCTTTTAACATGCTTACTATTCAGGATATTCAAAAATTAACGAAGCAAAAATAATATCAATTATGCGAGACATTTTTATTTTTTTTTTTTAAGCTTGGTAGAGCCATGGACTCCTAATATGACAGGTTCAATCCCCGAGCTCGATGTCTTAAATTTGAATTTTTTTATAGCTTGTATTACATGTATTAAGTTCGATCCCTGTACTCGATTTTTTAATTTGAAATTTTTTTTTATATCTTGGTAGAACCATAGACTCCAAATATACTGGGTTCAAACCTACATGCGGATTTCTTTAGTATAATTTTTTTTTTTAAGTTTGGTGGTGTTGGACTTCTGATATAGAGGTTCGATCCTCGCGTTGGATTTTTTAATTTGAAATTTTTTGTTTAACTTGGTAGAGCCATGGACTCCTAATATGACAGGTTCAATTCTACATGTGGATTTCTTTAGTATGAATTTTTTTCATGTTTGATAGTGTTGGACTTCTGATATATAGGTTCGATCCTCGCACTGGATTTTTTTTTAACTTGATAGTGTTGGACTTCTGATATAGAGGTTCGATCCTCGCGTTGGATTTTTCAATTTGATTTTTTTTTAAGCTTGGTAGAGCAGCGAAAATAGTGTTGAACTCCTAATATAGATATACTAGGTTCAATTCTACATGTGGATTTCTTCAGTATGAATTTTTTTTTGAGCTTGATAGTGTTGGATTCCTAATATAGAGGTTCAAACCTCGCGCTCGCTTTTTTCTAGGCCCCCATGCTTATTCTCATAGCATCACGCATCCACCATCTTGGATTTAAAACATAGATCTGTTGTACGTCATACATCTGTCATATGTCATTTTGAATCATAGATATCTTAGAGCATAGAACTGTCATACGTCATCCCATCTGTCATTCGTAACTGTCAAATGTCAGCTTGAACTATAGATATCTCAGAGCATAGAACTGTCATACGTCAAATAGTCAAATTTGAATGCTATTGAAACGCCCTCTGTTGGTGAGATTCTGAATGATGAGAATATAATGATCTGTCATCTTGGAACGCCATCTGGTGGTCAAGTTCCTAATGACGATAATACAGTGATCTGTAAGAACGTGATCTGTAAGAACGCCCTCTGGTGTCCAGGTTCTTAATTACGATAATACAGTGGTCCGCCATCTTGAAACACCATCTTGGAACGCCATCTGTTGGTCAAGTTCTAAATTACGATAATACCGTGGTCCGCCATCTTGAAACGCCATCTTGGAACGCCACCTGTTGGTCAGGTTCCAAATAACGATAATACTGTGGTCAGCCATCTTGAAACGCCATCTGTTGGCCAGGTTCTGAATTACGATAATACCGTGGTCCACCATCTTGAAACCCCCTCTTGGAACGCCATCTGTTGGTCAGGTTCCAAATTACGATAATACCGTGGTCCGCCATCTTGTAAAATGGCCGACGTCCGCAAAATGGCCGACTTCCCGTCCTGAGATCACGCATGCGCAGAAATAACATTGTTGTTTGAATTTCCCGCCACAAAATGGCCGACTTCCGGTGCAGAAGCCCCATAGCTTATCTACTCTGGAGTAATCTTTTTTATAAATCAGTGAAATTTACATACAAGTTTCGCAACCATTGAAATTATAAAAATGGTTGCGAAATTTGTATGTAAATCTCATTGATTTATAAAAAAGATTATTCGTTAATTTTATTTATTTAATATCACATATGAAAAAATACATGAATTTTTTATATATAATGAAAGATAAATAGTAGACAGTGTTCCGAGTCTGGAATATCCCCTTCCCAAATTCCAGTGCAGTGATCCTGTCAGATTAGGTCTGCTATTTATCTGGATATGTCTGGAGTATGCTCTATGTTCGAATAAGTTTTATAATTCCAGCGAAATCGCTCAATTTTCATAATCACCGTAAATGGAAGTATGGTAATTTGTCAATCATGTTATTTATGAAGGAACCACCTTTCTTCACTCAGTACCGTGATTTTCTGATACTTGTCATTTTACCTTTTATGTTTTCATTTTCGGATAACATCCAGTGTAAATGAAATTAGAATACCTAAGAATATTTATTTATATATTTAGAAATTACATATTAATTTTCTTAATTTATGAATAACATTCTAATACTACTCTGTCCCTCTGCGCCACGGTCCATGAACTTGATTTCATTTCAATATAAGATCGAGACGCATTGGAGTACATGAACTGAAATTTCTCCAGATCTCTCTACAGATTCGCCTATAGGGTGAGTGCCTTTACAAATTAGACGCAGTAATTATTTTTGTACTTTCGACATCAGTCTTCACTATTTATCCTTTCCATTATAGGAGCACATAAACTGAAATTTAAGATGCGAATGATGGTCGAATATGAAGTACTGGTTGTATAAGGCAGGAGTAGGGGATAGGATGAATGAGGGCGATAAATTCTGCACATAGGACACTCAAATTATGGTTTATGTTAGAAAAGGTGAGGAATCGACAGGGGGTTACTTTGGGGGAATTTTTTCGTTTATTTTTAGACTAAAATTGGTTTCACACGGTTCGAAGTACATGAGGTTGGTAATTTCTGCTAACAAGATGAAAATATTTTGATATAATATTATAGTAAAACGTGAAATTGGAGAAGCAATTAAATTGGTGAGATGTTTTTTTTCATTCCATTTTATTTTTATCTAGAACGAGTAGTTTACGGTAATAGTAAATTTTAATGAATTTTCGGACTTGGACGAAATTTAGAGTTCGTACTACAAGGTTTACTAGGGTTTTGTAAATTATTCTTGTAGTGTGTCTAATATAGTATAAAAGAATGTGACAAATACACTAAGGGCTACTTTAGGGTGCTTTTTTTCTGTCATAAAATCCTAGTTATCATTTTCTCGATAAGAGTACAGTGAACATGAGCGGAGTTATAGAAACGAATGCTGGTGAAATATAGAATTCGTTGATTAGGTAGAGCGGTTAGTATGAGAGTGGTAAATTCTGCACTTAGGACACTCAAACTTTGGTATATGTTAGATAAGCTGAGGAATTGACAAAGGGTTACTTTGGGGGTATATTATTATAGTAAAACGTTAAAATAGATAAGGAATTACTTTGGTGAGATGTTTTTTCATTTTATTTTTTATCTAGATCGAGTAGTTCATGGTATAGTACAATTTATTGAATTTTCGGACTTAGACGAAACATAGAGCTCGTACTACAAGGTTTACTAGGGTTTTGTAAATTTTATCTTGTAGGGAGCCTAATATATCATTAAAAAAAAGTGTGAAGAATCCACTGGTGATTACTTGAGGTTGTCTTTTTTTCATATCTTTTCCGTCTGGAAATCCAAGTTATAATTTTTCTCGATAAGAGTACAGTGAAAATGAGCTGAGTTATAGAAGCGAATGTTGGTAAAATACAGAGTTCGTTGATTACGTAGGAATGGATAAGGTGGTAAGTATGAGTGTGGTAAATTCTGCATGTAGGGCACTCATACTTTAGTAATTTTCCGTTCTTTTTTTTATCTTAACCGTGTTTTTCTGCATATTTATATATATATATATATATATATATATATATATATATATATATATATATATATATATATATATTTATATATATATATATATATATATATATATATATATATATATATATATATATATATATATATATATATATATATATATATATATATAT
>JARQZK010003400.1:0-11806 GCA_030704885.1 Cynegetis impunctata
AAAGAAGCCTAGACTTGAAGAGAATATCATTATATTTTTCTATTTTTCAATAAATTTATTTCAGCTTAGTCATATATGTTCGTATAACTATTTAAAACATAAATTCTAAATAACAATCTAATTAAAAATCAATGAGTAAGTATATTTCTCAAAGAAATATTTAACCTTATTCAAAAAATAACAATGGTTCACAGGCAACAGTATTACTATTCAAAACATAAATTTTAAATAATCAAATTAAAAACCAATGAGTAAGTATATTTTTCAGAGAAAAAAAAATCACCAGTAGCTCCTAGTGTATTGTCACATTTTTTTATACTATATTAGACACCCTACAAGACTAATTAAATAATTGAATAATTATTAAATAATTCACTTCTATGTAATGAATTCTTGGGAAGCAAAGAAGGGCGAAAACCGCCAGATTGGAAGAGAATATCATTATATTTTTCTATTTTTCAATAAATTCACCGAGAAAATGATAACTAGGATTTTATGACAGAAAAAAAAATCACCAGTAGCCCCTAGTGTATTGTCACATTTTTTTATACTATATTAGACTCCCTAGAAGACTATAACTCTGCTTATGTTCACTGTACTCTTATCGAGAAAATGATAACTAGGATTTTATGACAGAAAAAAAAATCACCAGTAGCCCCTAGTGTATTGTCACATTTTTTTATACTATATTGGACACCCTACAAGACTAATTAAATAATTGAATAATTATTAAATAATTCACTTCTATGTAATGAATTCTTGGGAAGCAAAGAAGGGCGAAAACCGCCAGATTGGAAGAGAATATCATTATATTTTTCTATTTTTCAATAAATTTACCGAGAAAATGATAACTAGGATTTTATGACAGAAAAAAAAATCATCAGTAGCCCCTAGTGTATTGTCACATTTTTTTATACTTTATTAGACTCTCTACAAGACTATAACTCTGCTTATGTTCACTGTACTCATACCGAGAAAATGATAACTAGGATTTTATGACAGAAAAAAAAATCACCAGTAGCCCCTAGTGTATTGTCACATTTTTTTATACTATATTAGACACCCTACAAGACTAATTAAATAATTCAATAATTATTAAATAATTCACTTCTATTTAATGAATTCTTGGGAAGCAAAGAAGCCTAAATTGGAAGAGAATATCATTATATTTTTCTATTTTTCAATAAATTTATTTCAGCTTAGTCATATATGTTCGTATAACTATTTAAAACATAAATTTTAAATAACAATCTAATTAAAAATCAATGAGTGAGTATATTTCTCAAAGAAATATTTAACCTTATTCAAAAAATAACAATGGTTCACAGGCAACAGTATTACTATTTGAAACATAAATTTTAAATAACAATCAAATTAAAAACCAATGAGTGAGTATATTTTTCAGAGAAAAAGAAATCACCAGTAGCCCCTAGTGTATTGTCACATTTTTTATACTATATTAGACACTCTACAAGACTAATTAAATAATTGAATAATTATTAAATAATTAACTTCTATGTTATGAATTCTTGGGAAGCAAAAAATGGCGAATCTCGCCAGATTGGAAGAGAATATCATTATATTTTTCTATTTTTCAATAAATTTGCCGAGAAAATGATAACTAGGATTTTATGACAGAAAAAAAAATCACCAGTAGCCCCTAGTGTATTGTCACATTTTTTTATACTATATTAGACACCCTACAAGACTAATTAAATAATTGAATAATTATTAAATAATTCACTTCTATGTAATGAATTCTTGGGAAACAAAGATGCCTAAATTGGAAGAGAATATCATTATATTTTTCTATTTTTCAATAAATTTATTTCAGTTTTGTCATATATGTTCGTATAACTATCTAAAACATAAATTTTAAATAACAAACTAATTAAAAATCAATGAGTAAGTATATTTCTCAAAGAAATATTTAACTTTTTCAAAAAATAACAATGGTTCACAGGCAACAGTATTACTATTTAAAACATAAATTTTAAATAACTATCAAATTAAAAACCAATGAGTAAGTATATTTCTCAGAGAAAAAAAAATCACCAGTAGCCCCTAGTGTATTGTCACATTTTTTTATACTATATTAGACTCCCTAGAAGGCTATAACTCTGCTTATGTTCACTGTACTCTTATCGAGAAAATGATAACTAGGATTTTATGACAGAAAAAAAAATCACCGGTAGCCCCTAGTGTATTGTCACATTTTTTTATACTATATTGGACACCCTACAAGACTAATTAAATAATTGAATAATTATTAAATAATTCACTTCTATGTAATGAATTCTTGGGAAGCAAAGAAGGGCGAAAACCGCCAGATTGGAAGAGAATATCATTATATTTTTCTATTTTTCAATAAATTTACCGAGAAAATGATAACTAGGATTTTATGACAGAAAAAAAAATCACCAGTAGCCCCTAGTGTATTGTCACATTTTTTTATACTATATTAGACACCCTACAAGACTAATTAAATAATTGAATAATTATTAAATAATTCACTTCTATGTAATGAATTATTGGGAAACAAAGAAGCCTAAATTGGAAGAGAATATCATAATATTTTTTTCTATTTTTCAATAAATTTATTTCAGTTTTGTCATATATGTTCGTATTATTTAAAACATAAATTTTAAATAACAATCTAATTAAAAATCAATGAGTAAGTAAATTTCTCAAAGAAATATTTAATCCTTTTCAAAAAAATAACAATGGTTCACAGGCAACAGTATTACTATTTAAAACATAAATTTTAAATAACAATCAAATTAAAAACCAATGAGTAAGTATATTTCTCAGAGAAATATTTAACTCTTTTCAAATAAATAACAATAGTTCACAGGCAACAATTCAAATGAATATAGTTATGTAGTCAAAGTACAGCTTATCCATTTTAATGACGTCAATAGTAACCTTGTAATGATTCATCGCTGCTTGCCTATATAAGCCCTCACTAACATAGAACCGTAAGATTAATTAAGTAACTTCCATCTTGTAAACTTCATATTGAATAAATTGTTTTTTTTAAAAAGTAATTCTTAGTGTTGAAAACCAAAATTGGCGACGAGGATGGGATTGTTGCATTAAACTCTTCCGAATAAAATAAGTTCAACAAACAAGATAAATCTTCCGAATCTTGTAAGAAGATTAATCAAGGCGTTAACTTAAAAAGTAAGAAGAAAAGTTTAAGTGAATTTTAATTCTTGAGCACAATCCGAACTACAACACAAGCTCAGTTTTATCTCATAGTGATTGCGAATTTGGTAGTACCAGTCCCGAGTTCTACTGACCAGACAAGAATTCAAACAGGGTGCAAAGCAAGGGTAGCGCCGACGACTCCACCTTGGAAGAAACAATCAATGTAAGTTGCAAGTGTTAATTAACTTCCTGTTTTTCCTACGGTTTCCAGACCCAAAACCTAGACTCCCTATTGCTTACCTTTATAGCTGGTCATTTTATATTAAGTCACAGGGTTAAAAATATATAAATATTTTCCCAACGAAATTTTTCATAAAATTGAAAATTTTTCAATATTGATTCCCTAATAGAATCAATCGAAAATTTGAATTTAGATTCTCAACGACGAACTAAATCAAATAAAATAATTAATATGGCAGAGAACCATAATTTAATGTTAGCTCGTGAATTTGGAGCATTATTACCGAAATTTTCCGGTATACAAGCAGAGTTAAATTCATTTTTAAGTGCTTGCGAAGAATATATCGCACAATTCTCAGCGACGGAAGCAATCGTAAAGACGTATTGCGTTGCAGTGATTAAAAGTAAATTAATAGATAAAGCGAACGCGGAATATCGTTCCTCTAACGTACCAAATACATGGCACGCATTTAGACATTTTTTATTACAGAAATTTGGTGATCATGCGAATTTAGATGTATTAAAGAATAAATTACAATTCTTACGCAGAAAACCAAATCAAGATATTTTAGATTTCATTGAAGAAATCAAAACTCATAAAATTAGAATTAATTACAGAATAGATGCGGAACCTTCATTAGATGCTGCATTAAAATTGTTACACAAACAATTGCCAAAAATGTTTTAATTAGTAATGTTGCAATAGAATTGCAAACCTCCTTACTGACGACACCGAATATCACATTCGACTTAGCTATTACAATGGTCGAAAATTACATTTCCCAAAAATCCCAGTTAGATTTAATGAGAACTTGGAAGCATACGAGTGATAGCCAACAAAAGGTATTTCCTTCTCGACCAATTAATGTACAACCTAAAATAATTACGCAAAGACAATTTCCCACTAACAGACAAGTTTTAGGAAATAATAGGTCAGAAATATCAAAAACAAATGTTTTTAAACCTAATAGTAATTATATACCGAAATATAGACCATCCCCTATGTCTACGACAACAGCTAACCCAATAGCACAACAAAGACAAGTGCAATATAGGAATCAATTACCCCACTATGCGTCATATAATAGAAATGCGCAAGATTATAATAACTTTCAAAATTCAAGACAAATAACTCCCAATTATATATCGGAAGAAATTACTAATTTCGATATAGAGATAAACGATGAAAATCAATTCGAAGAAAATACTGATTTCAATCACGAAAATATTTCAGATGTTATTGAAGAAATTGAGGAAGTAGATCATGAAAATTTTCAGATAAGTGCCTCAGAAATACCGTTAACTTAGATTCACTAAATAATACGAAAAAAGCTTTTCAGCTACCAGAACCACCATTTAATTTTACATCAAAAATTAAACATAATATTAGAACGAAAGATGAAATTCCCATTCATTCTAAAATTTATAAATATTCGGGAAAAACATCCTGAAAAAAAACTGAAAATATTGAACATAAGGAAAGTCAATTATCATACGAAAAATTCTTTATTCAATTTCAACGGAAACAACTAACTAGCGATAATGTAACAGAAGAGAACGATAATTTATTCAATGCGCCAGCAGATTTTTCTCTGTGTCACTGTGTGAGTAAAGATTTCCATATGAATAAAGGCATCGCCCTTCATTTCAAAAATAATATAACAATGTTACAGAGCTAATTTCGCAAAATAAAAATGTTGGTCAAGTTGCTTGTTTACGAAATCAAGACAGAATGCTTTACTACCTCATCACTAAAAATAAATTTTTTGATAAACCAACATACGAAAATGTATTTTCCACCTTATTGTCTCTAAAACTTTTATGCTTGAAAAATAGAGATAAATGTATTGCCCTTCCAAAACTATCGACAGGACTTGATAAATTAGACTGGAATCAAGTTTATGAAATGATTAAATATGTATTCTCAAATTGCGATATACAGGTAAAAATTTATACAAATCCACAAATTCCAGAAAACGTAAATAATCAATTAAATGAAGAGAAAATTACTTTTGAAAATTGCAAAGACCTTCATCAAAGAGAAATTAAATTTCCAAATCCTAATATATCAAGTGTACAAATTACAAAGATCGAAAACTCTAAAATTCCTATTAATTTCCAAGAAGTAATTGCAAGACGACATTCTTATGCCATAGAGTTTAATTGCGAGATAAAATTCAAACCAGAAACGTACAATGAAGCGGACTATTTGTCCCGATTAAAAATAGATGAAGATGAATCATTATCTTCGAAGGACAACAATAAACGAAAGGAAGCACTTAAGATAAGCAATGATGCATCTCGAGATTGCAACAATATATGTTATACAGACCACTCGATTGTCTCCCGCGAAATTAATATCTTAGAAGACGAGATTAATTCGTTATCTCCATACATAAAAACAAATGACCTAGATTCAGATGTAACCTCGGATGTAACTATTCCTTCAGATAAAACACCGCATGAAACAGATTCAGTTTCAAATCATGTACAGACAAATCGTAAAACCTTTAAAAATATATTGCAAGTAATTAATACTGCCACAGACAAAAACGCAGCAAATATTGAAAAATTAATTGAAAAGCGACGAAGTCAAAAAGACTTTCATAAAAAGGAAGTTGTTCATTTAAAACAAAAATGTCAATCCAAATTTGAAAAACCTTACAAAAAGAAATCTAAAAATGTTATTATAGACATTAGGATCAGAAATCCTCAAAGCAAACATTTCTATCATAGAAATCGAATAAAACAAAGAAAACACTAATTAGTTTTCATAATTTTCAGATGACCCCTGCATCCTTCATCCTTTTATTTATATTGGTTAAAGTTCATACATTCTCTGTTCAAGAGATTTCGCATAATTTAATACCTATACATTTAGGCAAAATTTATGTAGCCGATCATGCTAAATATTTACTGTTTCATTATGATATATCGGGAATACCCGAATTAATTAGAATCCAAAAAGAAATAATTAAAGAAAGCATAAACACGACGTATACTGTTCCTGTGTACCAATATCTGGTTATGGCTAATACTTCGGTCAATAGAAATGAGCAAACTTTTTAATAAATATAATCACGCAGGAATAATACGTTCGCGAAAAGGACTATTGAATATTGGAGGATCCACTTTTAATTTTTTATTTGGTACTTTAGACGCGGACGATGAATTAATATATCAAAAATATTTTGAAGCAATTAAAAAGAATGAGAACATTTTGAAAGCTAATCAGCAGAAAATACTGCGAATAGTATCCGATACTCAAACGGAAATATGTGAATAATATTAATTTTTAATTAAGAAACTGAACAGTTAAAGGTAGCTAACGATTTAAGTTTGAAACTTAATCTAATAATTCTCCAATCACACGAGAAAGCAATAATATAATCAGAAATTGAAAATTCCATCAGTTTTGCAAGTTTGCACCTCTTACATGAAAATATTCTACCGCTGTCGAAATTTAATGAAGTAATAAAGGAAGAAAAAATGTTACCATTCTCTCATTTAACAGACTATTATGCTGTATGCGTAACAAAGTTTTATTAAGGGTTTCAATATTTTATTTAGCATAACCATACCAATTTTTAAGAATGATAAATATATGACCTGTTTAGATTGTATAACATACCTTTTCGAAATACCAGAATTCCTAACCTTAATTCCTATGGGTTAACACGCAACGAAGAGATTGTATGGAATACCGAGGTCATTCAAACAAGTCGAAGACTTCTACATCTGTAAACAAGAATTCCTGAAGAAACCCCTGAATGTGTCCGAATGGTTCTAAAAACCCTGCAAGAACATTGTAATCGCAGTTCGGTTGAGCCTCAAGAAGATTTATTCGAAAATGGAAAATGGAAATATCATTTTCCATTAACAATGAAATGATACAAGAAGAATGCGAAAGTGGTTCATTCTCTCATAAAATCCCTAAATTATCTCAGATTACGTCAGAATGTATAATTACTGATGGATTCAAGAGAATACACCCCGAGAAGTTTTCAACACCTATGCTCAGGTCTATCTTGCGCCACTGGAAGCGAATTGGACCTATACAACAAATTGGAAGAATATCCAAGAAGAAGACATCCCCAAACTGGACGACCTATACCAATGGGCTCCACATCCTACAACTATAAGCTTCATAACAATTGTATTTGTAATCTTTATTATTATTGTAGTGATTATAATTTTTTATAGAATTTTCTTGAAGATTCGTCACCTTAAAATTAAGGATAACGAACTTTCTTTAAATGGGGAGGAGTTATGTAGTCAAAGTACAGCTTATCCATTTTAATGACGTCAATAGTAACCTTGTAATGATTCATCGCTGCTTGCCTATATAAGCCCTCACTAACATAGAACCGTAAGATTAATTAAGTAACTTCCATCTTGTAAACTTCATATTGAATAAATTGTTTTTTTTAAAAAGTAATTCTTAGTGTTGAAAACCAAAATTATATATATATATATATATATATATATATATATATATATTTTTACATATATATATATATATATATATATATATATATATTTTTATATAATTATAACACCTAAGTAAATCTAATGGTTCAAGATATTACATTGACAAGTTACGTAAATGACAGATGGGATGACAGTTCTATATGCTTTAAGATATCTATGATTTTCCAAAATGACTATATTCACAGTCTTATATTTCAAATTCCAAAGATTGGTTGTGGATTTGCGTGGACTTAATAGAAAAAGGCATGGGGGCCCCAGAATATAGAATTAATGAGGTTATTACTTATTCATGGGGCCACCCGGCCTACCCAGGTAATAGTCTTAAGTAGCCCCCTATATATATAATATATATATATATATATACTATAATATTATATATATCTATATATATATATATATATATATATATTTACACATATATATATATTATATATATATATATAGTATATATATATATATATATATATATATATATATATATATATATATATATATATTCATTAGCATTCGTTTCTATAACTCTGCCATGTTCACTGTTCTCTTATCGAGAAAATGACAACTAGGATTTTATGACAGAAAAAAAATCACCAGTAGCCTCTAGTGTATTGTCACATTTTTTATACTTTATTAGACTCTCTACAAGACTATAACACTGCTTATGTTCACTGTTCTCTTACTGAGAAAATGATAACTAGGATTTTATGACAGAAAAAATAATCACCAGTAGCCCATTGTGGTGAGTAGATCAGTAGGTCAGTGTCTCGATTCGTTACTACATAGTAAACAAGAATGTTTAGTTATAGATATATTGTTGTAAACGGAACGTGCCTGGCCAAGGTCGCACATTCAGCAGTTATTGTATAAACATAACATATAAGACCCGATGGAAGATCGGAGAGATAAGAGAGTAAGAAGTAAGACTGAGAGATAGACTCGTCACGCTGCCCGAGCGCTCAGCGCTACGCCTATATTCAGTAATACATACCAATAAATACTCAAAGTATAGTATGAACCTGTGTTTAATTTAACACCCAGGACCAGGCATTACACCATAGTGTATTGTCACATTTTTTTATACTATATTAGACACCCTACAAGACTAATTAAATAATTGAATAATTATTAAATAATTCACTTCTATATAATGAATTCTTTTGAAACAAAGATGCCTAAATTGGAAGAGAATATCATTATATTTTTCTATTTTTCAATAAATTTATTTCAGTTTTGTCATATATGTTCGTATAACTATTTAAAACATAAATTTTAAATAACAATCTAATTAAAAATCAATGAGTAAGTATATTTCTCAAAGAAATATTTAACCCTTTTCAAAAAAATAACAATGGTTCACAGGCAACAGTATTACTATTTAAAACATAAATTTTAAATAACAATCAAATTAAAAACCAATGAGTAAGTATATTTTTCAGAGAAAAAAAAATCACCAGTAGCCCCTAGTGTATTGTCACATTTTTTTATACTTTATTAGACTCTCTACAAGACTATAACTCTGCTTATGTTCACTGTTCTCTTACCGAGAAAATGATAACTAGGATTTTATGACAGAAAAAAAAATCACCAGTAGCCCCTAGTGTATTGTCACATTTTTTTATACTTTATTAGACTCTCTACAAGACTATAACTCTGCTTATGTTCACTGTACTCTTACCGAGAAAATGATAACTAGGATTTTATGACAGAAAAAAAAATCACCAGTAGCCCCTAGTGTATTGTCACATTTTTTTATACTATATTAGACACCCTACAAGACTAATTAAATAATTGAATAATTATTAAATAATTCACTTCTATTTAATGAATTCTTGGGAAGCAAAGAAGCCTAAATTGGAAGAGAATATCATTATATTTTTCTATTTTTCAATAAATTTATTTCAGCTTAGTCATATATGTTCGTATAACTATTTAAAACATAAATTTTAAATAACAATCTAATTAAAAATCAATGAGTAAGTATATTTCTCAAAGAAATATTTAACCTTATTCAAAAAATAACAATGGTTCACAGGCAACAGTATTACTATTTAAAACATAAATTTTAAATAACAATCAAATTAAAAACCAATGAGTAAGTATATTTTTCAGAGAAAAAAAAATCACCAGTAGCCCCTAGTGTATTGTCACATTTTTTTATACTATATTAGACTCCCTAGAAGACTATAACTCTGCTTATGTTCACTGTACTCTTATCGAGAAAATGATAACTAGGATTTTATGACAGAAAAAAAAATCACCAGTAGCCCCTAGTGTATTGTCACATTTTTTATACTATATTGGACACCCTACAAGACTAATTAAATAATTGAATAATTATTAAATAATTCACTTCTATGTAATGAATTCTTGGGAAGCAAAGAAGGGCGAAAACCGCCAGATTGGAAGAGAATATCATTATATTTTTCTATTTTTCAATAAATTTACCGAGAAAATGATAACTAAGATTTTATGACAGAAAAAAAAAATCACCAGTAGCCCCTAGTATTTCACATTTTTTTAAAACATATTAGAATAACAATCACAATGAGTAAGTATATTACAATCATCAGTAGCCCCTAGTGTATTGTCACATTTTTTTATACTTTATTAGACTCTCTACAAGACTATAACTCTGCTTATGTTCACTGTACTCTTACCGAGAAAATGATAACTAGGATTTTATGACAGAAAAAAAAAATCACCAGTAGCCCCTAGTGTATTGTCACATTTTTTTATACTATATTAGACACCCTACAAGACTAATTAAATAATTCAATAATTATTAAATAATTCACTTCTATTTAATGAATTCTTGGGAAGCAAAGAAGCCTAAATTGGAAGAGAATATCATTATATTTTTCTATTTTTCAATAAATTTATTTCAGCTTAGTCATATATGTTCGTATAACTATTTAAAACATAAATTTTAAATAACAATCTAATTAAAAATCAATGAGTGAGTATATTTCTCAAAGAAATATTTAACCTTATTCAAAAAATAACAATGGTTCACAGGCAACAGTATTACTATTTAAAACATAAATTTTAAATAACAATCAAATTAAAAACCAATGAGTAAGTATATTTTTCAGAGAAAAAAAAATCACCAGTAGCCCCTAGTGTATTGTCACATTTTTTTATACTATATTAGACACCCTACAAGACTAATTAAATAATTGAATAATTATTAAATAATTCACTTCTATGTAATGAATTCTTGGGAAGCAAAGAAGGGCGAAAACCGCCAGATTGGAAGAGAATATCATTATATTTTTCTATTTTTCAATAAATTCACCGAGAAAATGATAACTAGGATTTTATGACAGAAAAAAAAATCACCAGTAGCCCCTAGTGTATTGTCACATTTTTTTATACTATATTAGACACCCTACAAGACTAATTAAATAATTGAATAATTATTAAATAATTCACTTCTATGTAATGAATTCTTGGGAAACAAAGAAGCCTAAATTGGAAGAGAATATCATTATATTTTTCTATTTTTCAATAAATTTATTTCAGTTTTGTCATATATGTTCGTATAACTATTTAAAACATAAATTTTAAATAACAATCTAATTAAAAATCAATGAGTAAGTAAATTTCTCAAAGAAATATTTAACCCTTTTCAAAAAAATAACAATGGTTCACAGGCAACAGTATTACTATTTAAAACATAAATTTTAAATAACAATCAAATTAAAAACTAATGAGTAAGTATATTTCTCAGGGAAATATTTAACTCTTTTCAAATAAATAACAATAGTTCACAGGCAACAATTCAAATGAATATAAATATAAATATATATATATATATAATCTTTTGATAATTATTAGCAATAACAGGCTGGTTGAATCTTAAAAAACTCGATTTAATTAATAAATTGACGTTTCACTATGACATTCATAGTTATTCAAAATTTGAACA
>JARQZK010003401.1:0-2500 GCA_030704885.1 Cynegetis impunctata
GTAACATCAACTTATACGAAATTTCATCTCTATAGCATAGGCGGCGATATGAGTCAGAATAGTATCTAGGTTTTTTTTTGAGCCGTAACAGAATCATACAAATTTCATAATCTAGGCATCCTCAAATTTTGGAGAAATGTTGGGTAGATTCAACAGTGGAAATTGAATGAACTTGAAGGCAAAATATGTGAAAATTAATTATGAAAAATATATTCAAAATTCAACACTCTAGGGCTTTTTGGAGCGAAATAACTGGTTATTGAAGAATTTGTAGAACAGTTGAAAATCTGTACGTGGATTGGGTGGATGCTAAGGAAGTCCAGTTTTGGTGAAAACTTTTTTCTTTTAGCGCTGCTATTTTTATGCAGGGATTTTTCGTATTTTCATGGTTTTAGAGGTTTGCGCTCCTCCACAGTTTCTGCTAATTGAGTTAGATGGTTGAAGAGTATCCTGTGTTAGTTGATTTTCTCTACCTGAGCAATTTTGTTGTTATATATTTCAAGCGAGCTTTGCGCATTTTCACAGCTTCTCCAAATTTAGCCACAAGACTGCCAATATGTACATGGATGCGATTGATGTTATGGTGGTGCTATTTATGGATTTCAAATCTTTTATCTCATGGACTTTTGCAGGTTTTCAAGGTTTGTTCGTCCCTTTATCTCTAAAAGAGAATAAGAAGAGAGAAAAATATATCCTTAGTGACAGAACTCTTATACTCACGCGTTTTCTATGAATAGATTTGTTCAAACAAAAACACAAACCTTGATTTCTTAAGAACATTTTTTTTATCCCTTCTGCGAAGTTGACGAGTTTAAATCAATTCCTACAACAACAAGCGCCTGCCTAGAAAACAAGCTCAAAATATGAATGTATGATTATATATATTTTTTTACAACTAGGAGATTATGATCAATCAGCATTAGAATACAGCTCTCGTCCTTGAAGCTCTGCATGTAAGCACTTCTTGCACCTGCTTAACTCAATTCAAAATTTAAGGCTAATATACGTCCACTAACCATCACTCACTAGAATATTGGATGAAAGTTGCCGACGTGTGTCTCTCTTACAGATATTATTACCACAACAGTTGTTCTGCAACAATTGAATACAGCCTTTCCCTAGAGTTACTCATGAAAAAAATCGACAGAAAAGTAACCCATTGAATTCTAAACTACATCCATATAGAATTATAATCCATATAACACTAATCCGAAAGTTTCATCAAAAGCAAGTCTTCTACTTGAACCATCTTACGTAAATAGCACTAAATTTCACTCATTACACCATCATCGTATATCCTAGATTATAAAGGCAAAATATTTAAGTTACTTCCATATCTCACTACCTATTTCTTCCAAACGACACGTCAGCCAGTTAATAATACAGTTTTTTCTTTTCATCTAACTTCTCCAAACAAACTTTTCTTTTTTCATAATTCTAATATACCAGGCATCTATTTGAATGAAAATATCAAACTAAATAATTTTTTACCCGAATAACAAATTTTATTACAACTTGTGTTGATGATGTCAACTTAATTGCTTTGAAAGGCCCATGGAGGTTCATATTGTGCATAACTCAATTTTAATTGAAATGTAGGAACCACTTAATGAGTGTCGTAAACTATAACACACTTCGTCGCTTCGGATGTTGTGGATGAAAAATCAATAGCGTTAGTGTTATGCTGAAGTTCTTCAAATCGTCCGGTAAAAGTAATAAAAAACCAACAAGTTATGATCAACAAATCAGTATAGCTTTGTAATTCAAACGTAAACGTTCTCACTTTTGTACGATGTAATTGTAATGATAATTATTTATGAATGGTTTGGACAATGTTTTTTTCCGTATTTGTGAACTTCTGAACATTGCCTATAAAGTATCTGAAACAAAAACAAAAGAAAGAAATTTGATTAGTAAATAGCTTCAAAAATTAACTCAATGAATTATTAGGATTGAATGGAAGTATCTGAAAAATAATAAAACGAGATTAGTGAATAATAAGTTATAAAATAGTGAAAATATAAAATTATACAATTAATATAAACGACGTTTCGGTTACTTGGGTATCTCTAACCGTTCTCAAGTGTGAACGAATCACACAGAACGCTTAGAGATACCCAATTAACTGAAACGTCGTTTATATTAATTGTATAATTTTATATTTTCACTAACTTATAACTTATTATTCACTAATCTCATTTTTTTATTTCTCACATACTTCCTCAATCCTACTAATTCATTGAATTTATTTTTTTAGGTATTTTCCTTTCTGTTGAACTGGCTATTTGATAATTCAATTTCTTTCTTTTTATTTTTGTTTCAGATACTTTATATGCAATGGAAGTCCAGAATTCCACAAATATAGTGTTTATTTATAATATATAAATTTAGTTACCCAATAACTTTTCTATTCAAATGAAATCTAATGTTATGAAAGAATAACTCAAAGAAGTCTAGTTTATTAAAAACATGCTTATGATATCGCAAAAGTATTATGACA
>JARQZK010003401.1:10000-11745 GCA_030704885.1 Cynegetis impunctata
GTTTACACTATAGAGTGCGCAATTTTGAAGCAATAGAGTTGAATGTTTGTAAATAGGTAGTTTCGTATATCCTGGATGGGATTGGTTTTGGTTCAAATTGTTTGGGGAGTTGACCTCCCGGAGGGAGAAATAAATCTTGTTTACACGATAAAGGGAGCAATTTTGAATGAAAAGGGTTGAAAATTTGTGAATAGGTAGTTTCGTATAATATCTTGGATTGGATTGATTTTTGCCGAATTGATTGAGGGGCTAACCCCCCTAAAGGGGGAAATAAATCTTGTTTACACAATAAACAGCGAAATTTTGTAGCAATAGAATTGAAATTTTGTACTTAGGTAGTTTTGTATGATATCTTGAATGGGATTGGTTTTGGTTCGAATTGGTTTGGGGGTTGACCCCCCGGGAGAAGAAATAAATCTTGTTTACACGATAAAGGGCGCAATTTGAAAACAATAGGATTGAAAGTTTGTAAATAGGTAGTTTCCTTTGATATCTTGGATGGGTTTGGTTTTAGTTCGAATTGGTTGGGGTTGACTCCCCTGGGGGAAGAAATAAATCTTGTTTACATGACAAAGGGCGTAATTTTGGAGAAATATGATTAAAAGTTTGTGAGCAGGTAGTTTCGTATGATATATTGGATGGGATTGGTTTTGGGGAGGAAATAAATCTTGTTTACATGATAGAAGGCGCAGTTTTGGGACCATATGGTTGAAACATTGTAGGTAGGTAGTTTCGCATGATATCTTGAATTGTTTCTATTTTTATATCAATTGATCCTCCGAAGGGGAAAATAAATCTTGTTTACACGATCAAGACCACAATTTTGTAGCAATAGGTTCGAAGAAATGAATATTGTTCACACATCATAGGGCGCCTTTTTTTGGATTTGGAACAAAAATCATAATTGAAAGAATAGATTTCATAAACGTTATGAAAACCTGCTGCAGCTCGCTGCGATAGAGTTTTTTTTAAATTTCTTGGACACGTCGATCTTTTTGCTCTGGATTTTCTTACGAATAATTTATGTATGTAGTATGGCTCAGAAATAAGTGACGACCACAGATGTAATTTTTTCATACGGAAACAACTATTTTTTGTTTATATTTCACCGAATTCTAAGTATGTTTTATGTACCATGTCGTATAACTGAACATAATAGTTATAGAGAAATGAACGGTTGATTCATTTCAAAATTTATGAGAACGCCTTGGTAGGATTGCAAAGTCAGTGGTTATTTTTTTGAAATCTATTAAATATTCACATTGTTGACCATTAACTTCCCGACAGTAGGCGAGTCGATCTTCAAATTCTCTCAACACATTATTTATCTCTTGTGGCTGAATTTTTCGTATTTCGGCTCTAATTCTATTTTTTGAAATCTCTATATTTGCAGGTTCATTTAAGTTGTACTTTCGATTTAAGATTAACCCCATATATTGAAATCTGATAGTATTAGGTCCGGAGACATAGCAGGCCATTCGACGAAACCTCTCATATCTATTCCAATATTATTGGAACTAAATCAAATATACCCGAATATTTTCTTTGTCACCATTTGGGTGAAGTGAAGCTTAACTGGATACCATGTAATTTTGTAAAAGGTGTGATAATTCATAGAACTTAATGTTCATTCACTAAAATCGGATCCTCAATTGATGTGACCTCCTTTCCGATCCATGCATAAAAATAATATGGTCCGAACTATTTATTTTCAATCGTAAATTTCTCGAGTTCTGTTAAATGAC
>JARQZK010003402.1:0-11722 GCA_030704885.1 Cynegetis impunctata
ATTGTCACTATTTCATTTTAAACATTGATAAAAAAATTTCATATCTTAAATGTTAAGTTACAGTACTTCTTACGACATATTGTATATACCGTGAACTACGTGCAACGTGCAATTGACTAACATAATCATTAGAAGAAGAAGATCTGCGCGTATGCTTTATGGTGTTCCGTTGTTATAAGTAAGACAACCAACTAGGGAATCGTTCTCTCATTGCTTGCATGTTCTGTACTTTAACAGCATTAATATAAAACAAGCTCGAGTATATTTAAACGTGGTAGGTACCTCGGTACCTTGCGAAAGTTTGTTTTCGAAAGCTGGCGCAACAGTCTGCTTCCAAAAAATCGCTTAAACAGGCCAAAATTTGGAAAAATTGTTAATTTCTGGGAAGCAGTACTAAAACAGACTTTTTTTCGTAACATTAAATTTTTTATTATTATTATTCTTTACTCATTTTAATTTTGATTTTTTATAAGAAATTCAATTGTGATATACCGTATATATTTATATATATTATATATATATATATATATATACATATATATATATATATATATATATATTATATATATATATATTATTATATATACATATATATATATATATATATATATATATATATATATATATATATATATATATATATATATATATATAATTTATATGAATAAACCATTATTATTATAATTTTGTAATTTTCAATGAAGACTACTAATACTTTTTACGGTTTTTACTTTAAATTTTCCAAAAATGATTCGATACGAGTAAGTATCGATACTTTTCAATCGATACTGAGTAAGTATCGATACTTGACGACCGATACAGTATCGAGTAAAAGTATCGATACCTCAATGGTATCGTTTCATCCCTAATGAGGATACACTTCTCGTAGTATGTAAAACATAGACTTGTTTCTGTATTGCGTGACTGGGCCATCACTCAGAAAGTGAATATTATAAATATTTTGAGGCAGCGATGCTCGGACTAGTTGAAGGTGGGCCCAAATTGCTCCGACATTATGGGACAAGTTTGATGATATAGTACAGTATGAATTAATACCGCTTCTCAGGTACACAACAACAGTATGTAGCGAAATTTGTGTACGTGAACCGCCAAAATGTAAAGATTGGATTTCCTGGTTGTACTTTGTAGAAAAGTTCTCAGAGAAGTCCATGTGTACTATGGCATCATTTTCTGATAAACACTCCTTCAGTTGTTTTATTTCATTATACTGATGAACAATGTTGAACACGTGTTGAAAAAAATTGTTCATATCATTCTCAAATTTTGAATTTAGATTTTTGGGTGAAATTTCTTCTGTCTCCTTTTTATATTTTGTAACAATCCGTTTTTTCTTCGTCTTGATATCAATAATGGGTTCTTTTTTACTGACCCACTGTTTCAATAAGATTGGTTTCGAACTTTCATGTTACGCGTAAGTTAAAGATTTTAAACTACAGACGTCACATGTTCTTCCAAGACACTTTTCAGAGTATCGATTACAACAAAGCATGTCCAGCATACTTCGATTATTATTCACTGTTGTAAGGATATTAGCATTTTTCAGTGCAGCAACTTTCAGGTCCATGTTTTCATGGTACGTGCAAGCGCAGGTTTCACGATTTGACAAAGTAGGGGGTACAACCCAAAAAGGTCGTAAACGAGCAAATAGGGAATAACTGATTACAAAGGTCATTAATTTGATGCTCTTTCTCTGTCCTTTTTCTTTTTTCTTTAAATACCTCTATCTTTCTTTCTCTTTATATTCTGCTAATTTTATGGGGTCGTTTTTAATTCTATTTAAACGAGCCTTTTCAGCTCTTCTCTTTTTTAGTAATATTTCTTCTTTAGTCAATTTTTTCAATTGGCGCCATGATGTTTTAATCTGGAATGAATGAAAAAAATCTTTACCTGCTATAATATTTGAGATAAAAGTGCTCTGAGAGAAAGAGCATCAGAACCATAATTACACGTCAGTCCTCTGTCGAAACATCAGACATGGAACTGACGACACGGTACTGATGAATTGGAGAAAAATTTGAGGTTATAAATCAAAATATTGTTTTAGTCGGTAATCTTCACTGATAAAATGCTCAATTGGAACAAATCACAATTAGTGTTGTATAAAACAATATGAAATATTTCTACGTAAGGAAATAACTACTTACCACAGAACTGAAACTTTGACTGGCCCCACACGTGAAAACGGTATTACAACTTCTCTTGTATTGATATCAAAATATGTGCCGTGCAAAAGGCACCTTTTGTGACAGCCATTAGTACCAACATTTCAACTGAACAAGCACTTTTCCTTGAAACTTCGCTATTTTGCGAGAAATTTGAATTTTAAGATCGCACACAGGACTGACGGTTAAAAGTTATGACAAAGTTTACTCATTTTTCTTTAATTACTCTGAGTAGATTATATGATGGAATTATGTGAAATGCATTACACTGTTGTATAAAGACTATATTGACATGGTTGGATTTACAATAATTTGGAAATATTTTAAACTACAACCACTCTGTGGTGTAATTTCGTAGTTGTGACACGCCAAGGTACTGATATTTGGATCATATAATATTTTTTTTTACATACTTGCTTTTGGAGAAAATCAACAAAATTGGGTGGACAGCTAGAAGTAGTTAAGATCTTTCATAATATAATAAAATATGAACATAAAATTGAAAAATATCTGTTTTATTGACTGGTGACATCAAGTTGCCCTATTTCTGTAGAAACACCCATATATATATATATATATATATATAAATTATATATATATATATATATATATATATATATATATATATATATATTTGAGATTTCTCATATTTCTTGAACCGTTTCACTATATTCTAGGACATTGAATTTTTCTTGGGAATATTGGTTCAAAAATTTTGGTAGTTAAAACTCCATAAATTTTTTGTTTATATTATATTAAAACGTTTCGACCAACATATGTAGTCTTCTTCAGTTTGGAATTACTTCAATCTACGGGAACAAAAAAATTGCACTTTTAAAATTACGGACAGGTGATTATTTTCTTGAAAAAACTTACCAAAAAAGGAAATCTTCACTATGACATTTACACTTTTCTAAAATTTTTCTCAACGGACACGACAAATATACGAAACCTTCACAAATACTTAACATCAATATAAATTAGTAAAATTCGTTTCATTGGCAACTTCATTGCTTCATCACGTCTCTATTGTAACTGACATCAAACTGTTCGGTTCGCATGTGGTATGTATGTTTTTTTGCGACTTCATTTGTTTATTATTTGTTATGTGTTTTGATTACATTATTGAGGACTGTTATTTTTCTTTTCGTTTTAACAATTTTCTAGAGTAGGTTAAAATACATTAGATTTAGATTTTTTATATCAGTCTTCTCATTAATAGAGTTTGGATTTTTTTTAATATGTACCATTTCGAGAAATTCCCTCTTTTTTTTATTCCATTCGGTAGTCAGAATTTTTGTCTCATCGAAATTGAATTTGTTTTTTTTTTCCTCTGCGTTGACGAATCACGAATGTTGGTCGAAACGTTTTAATATAATATAAACAAAAAATTTATGGAGATTTAACTACCAAAATTTTTGAACCAATATTCCCAAGAAAAATTCACTGTCTTAGTATCTATATATATATATATATATATATATATATATATATATATATATATATATATATATATATATATATATATCAGACATCAAAAAACTTCTCCTGCATCTGACTGTCGACTTTCGATACGCTGCAATAGTCTATTATTTTCGGGGAATATACGACTCAAAACTGATATGGCAGCTGTAGTGAGATATATATTATATTACAAATTTGTAAGTGTACTGTGAGGATGGTCCTAGGTCCTCTTAATGAAACACAAGGTTCTACTCTTAAATCTTCTTTATTGGGAGGTTCATACTCTTGATGGCTTAAAGACTCTCGTAGGACTGATTATCGGATCCGCGACAATATTTAACGGAGGTTTGTCTTAGTAGAGTCAGCAGTAGAGTTAAAACAATAGTCTCCATATCTGGTTGAGAAGCTGGAATGAAATCAACAGCCTCACAGATGTCAGGAAATTATATTGTTATATTTTGTGGGATTATTTTGATATCTATAATTATATTAACAAATTGTAATCAACAAAGTCACCATCTACTTGTCTGAAATTCTCACTTTATGCTTATATATTTTCCTTCTCTGACAGTTTCACCACAAAGAAATATATGCAGAAAAATAGAAGACAGTAGTGTGCCTATATTTTTCATACAGTATCACTAAAAAATACTTGAAAATTTAATTTATTTAATAATATATCATAGAGCTTATCTTAAAATTAATTGAAATATAGGTAAGTAAAATTGCTGTTTATTTTCTTCACTTCACTTATTTCTAAGTTGAATAACCTACAGTGAGACTGCTCTAGTGGCAACGAATACAATGTAAATTAATAGACAAACACAGTAGTAAATACTACTGGCATACGAGTGTACAGAATTGTGTCGTTACATATCAAACGCACCTAAGTCACGCATAAACAATTTATGGGAAAACGCCTTTGTTTCTGTTTGCTTTATCTATGACTCTTGAATACAGAGCAATACTACCAACACTCGCATAATACTGGCAACGTTGTTAAATAAATGGGTGAAACAACCGTCAGATTTTGAATTAAACCGGTTTTTATTTTGGACTTAAGCGCTTTTGATGGAAACGATGTGGATTTAAGCTTGTTTGAAAGCAACTGTTATTGGACTTAAGCGAATCTGAAAAAATACAATGTGACTTAGGCCGGTTTGATGTAATTGAGTAATAAAGGGGCGTATTTAGGTTTGAATCTTAGGAATAAAAGAAACACGCATATTTTTTATTTATTTCAGTTCAAAGTCATAACGATTAATACGTTAAACAAAATCCAAAATTTCTTCTGGAAAGTACTCAGGATCATCTTCATCTTCTTGTTGTTCCGGCAAGTTCTCATTATGAGCTAGTACAGTTTTGTAGTATTGTAAATTAGGCAAGTCACTCCAAGCTTCACCATAATGTTTTTCGAGTAGTTCTTTAACATCTGTTAGATTTTCAGCATCAAAGTACTTCGTCTTGGGAGACACACCGAAGGTAGGAATAGGCCCATCAAGATACTCATGAATTCCGCTGACGATGTACGTACTATATTGAGGAGGGCCAGGGATATTAAAGCCACTGATCGTTTCAAGAGTGTATCTCTATCCTATGATAGAACTCCTATACAGGTAGAATATTATAAACAATTGAAAACAATACTGAATAAAAGACTAGATAAAGGTGAAAAAAATTTAGTTATTAAGTATGTGAATGATAGCCCTAAGATCATGACTTTAAACCGCTAGCCTCACCCAATTATTGTAGAAGTAGTTTTGAGGCATATTATCAGAATGTTCGTGGTCTTAACTCTAAAGTTGCTACATTTTTCAACAGTATTTCACTTAATGAATATGACATTATTTGTTTAACTGAATCTTGGCTTTCTGATAAGGTATGCAGTTCAGAACTATTCCCTGCTCATTATATTGTATTTAGATGTGATCGCCACTTGGCTCTTACGGGATTATCTACAGGTGGTGGTTCACTTATTGCTGTAAAAAGTAGATTACAAGCCACTTATATTGATGTCAAATCAATAAGAGACTCGTTTCCCACTATAGATATCGTAGTATGTAAAATTGGTTGTTTTAATTTTAAGCTATTAGTTTTTTGTATTTATGTTCCTCCAGTTATCACTGTTGGTGAATTTGAGAGTTTTGTTGACTCTATTGAAACTTTCGCTAGTTCGTTCACCCATCACAGTATTTTAATTTGTGGTGATTTCAATGTACCAGCCTATGGCTCAGCGGTGGGTGATCGAAAGTGTGAGGTTTTAGAGAATATGTGTGGTTTTTTGGATATTCAGCAGCACAACTACATTCTTAATGTTAAAAACAGATTTTTGGATCTGATATTCTCGAACTTCTCTTGCAGTATTGCTCGTGATGCTCATCCCCTAGTCAAGGAGGATGCTCATCACCCAGCATTAACGTATTCATTTCATTCAACGTCTAAGAATCCTAGTTCTAATTTTAAGTGTAATCATGAGAAGAAAGTTTATAATTTTAAAGGGGCCAATTTTCCTCTTATGTATCAAATGATTAATTCTATTGATTGGTCAATAATTCGTCAAATGAATGATTGTGACTTGGCATGTATGCCAACCTCAATAATATCTTTGATACTTGTGTACCATTTCATACTTCTAAAGATCACCGTTATCCTCCTTGGTTCACACGTGACATAATATCTGACATACGACTTAAGAATCGTTATCATGACTTGTATAAGAAATACAGACGTAATTGTGATTATAGTAAGTTTAAAACTCTGCGAGGCCAAATTAAGCGAGATATAGATGCATCTTATTCAACCTATATTCAGTTCATAGAGGCAAGAATTCGTCAAGATCCGAATAGCTTCTGGTCTTTTGTGCAAACAAAGAAGTCCAGATCCCGTATTCCTGGTGTCATGACATACCAGAATGTTGAGCTGCATGACTCTCAGAGTATTGTTGACGGATTTTCCAGTTTCTTCTCTAGTGTCTTCACTACCTCCAATATGAATTTCTCTCCCGAACATTATGATAGACTATACCCCAACCACAATTCCATTTCTCTTCCGGCTATCTCTGAGAATGACATAATCAAGGCTTCTAGGAAACTCAAAAATAAATTTACTTCTGGAGTGGACCATATACCTAGTTTTTTGGTTAAGGACTGCATCCATTCTTTTGCCGAACCATTGTCTATAATTTTCAATATTATTTTGAAGAATATGCATATTCCGAAGATTTGGAAAATTACTAGAATTTGTCCAGTTTTGAAATCTGGCGACCCTGCCCTATTAACTAACTATAGACCAATAGCTGTTTTATGCAATTTTGCTAAAATCCTTGAAATTATTCTATATGACTCTATTTATTGTTCAGTTCGTACACTTATTTCACCACATCAGCATGGTTTTATGAAGAATCGCTCAACTGTTACTAATTTGGCATGTATTACTCAGTCTCTGTCTGAATCATTGAATGACCGTGGTCAGATGGATGTTATTTACACAGATATTCAGGAGGCCTTTGATCAGATCGATTATAGCATATTGATGTCTAAACTTCAGTCTATTGGCTTTTCGTCCCAGTTATTATTATTGATGCAATCATATTTTTCAGATCGTTATCAATATGTTGAACATGGAGGTTGTGAATCTGCACTCTATCGTGCCTCATCCGGTGTGCCACAGGGGTCCAATTTGGGACCATTATTGTTTCTTATATACATTAACGATCTGTCTCTACAACTTGACTGTATGCATCTGCTCTTTGCTGATGATTTGAAAATATTCGCTGTTATTAATGATCGTCATGATTGTGCTAGATTACAAGTATCTTTGGATACGGTCAATTTATGGTGTTCCAACAACGGACTAAAACTTAATGTCAGTAAATGTAAAGTTCTGTCGTTTTCTCGTAGATTTACTCCGATTCACCATGGCTATACATTGGATGGTCAGATTCTAGATAGATGCGTTGAGTTCAAGGATCTAGGGGTTGTTTTTGACTATAAGCTGTCCTTTTCAGAGCACATAAGACGTATCACAGCATCTGCAACTAGAACGCTGGGCTATTTTGTCAGAAACTGGAACAACTTTGTTAACCTCGGCACGATGAAAACGTTATACTATTCTTTTATTCGTAGTAAGCTAGAATATGTCTCTGCAATCTGGTCTCCTCTGTACAATAATTCTGTGGTAGACTTGGAGGCTGTTCAGAGAAAGTGTTTGAAATATATGTATTTCAGATGTTATGGGCAATACCCTACGAGAGGCTTCGATCACTCCGTCCTAACCGTAAGTCTTGGAATTGATGTGTTGCAGGTGAGACGTGAGTGTTTTGCTCTAACGTTGCTGTACAAAATTCTGCACAATAAAATTGACTCACCATTTCTTCTTAGTAAGATAAAAATCCGCGTACCAAGGCCTGGTCTGAGACGGAGTAATACTTTTTATGTTGATCACAGCAGATTAAATGTTATGTCACGTTCTCCTATCAATTTTATGTGTAATGTTTATGATAGGTGTTGTAATCGATGTGATATATATTTTGATGCGCTTTCAGTGATTTTGACATGCCATTTAGAACAGCGAACGGAGGTATCATGATTTTTAAAATTTTTTTAAAAATTTATTTCTGTTGTGTGCATGGAATTATGAATTGTATATTATTTGCCTATGGTTTTGATAGAATTCTGATAATTTTCTTATATGTTAGTATAAGAGTCTATTATGCATATATTTGTATTTATGTTTCTATTATCATTATTATTTTTCTCTGTAATTGGGTGTAAACCTGTTGGGAATAAATTCATTTATTATTATTTATTATTATTATTTTCAGTTTTAACATTAAATCGTGCTTCGATTATGTTTGGTTGGATTCCGGATATATTTTTACCACGTTTAGTTATGCTCAGTGGATTGCATATGTTATTTCTGTATGACATTTCTCCTCGAACCAAGATTTTCCGACGATCTGTTCTATATTTTAAGATAATACGCTTCGTTTTACTTATTTGAAAGTGCAACTTTTGAGTGGTTTTCAACACATCTTTGCATGTAGTCTTCCAATCAAAAATTGGCACCTCAGTGACTAAACGCCGGATAGTCGCATTAGACCTCATGATATCAATATAGGTCTGAGGGTTAGATATAGTTTCTAGTCGTTTTATTTGTTTTTCCACAAAAGCAAATACCCGATCGGGTGGGATGAAACTATATCCAGTGACAGGATATACTATTTCTACTTCTTCTATGTTTTGTGTTGTTTCATGCAGCCATTTAGCAACCATTCCTAGCAATATCGAATTCTTATTTTGGCCGCCGCAAACGTCAGCAACAAGCCTTATCTTCTTTTTACCATCAAGGTTAACTTGATTCAGGCAGTGATATAAGCAAGATGATATTTCATTAGAACCCTTGGCTGCCATGTCTTCAGTCCATATATACGAAAAAACATTATCTTTAGTCAGGATTGCGTGAGAATTCCCCTCGACAGTTGTAAAATTATATATGTACAGTTGTCGCGAATAATACGCCGACTGGTCGGGTACTTTTGGTAGAGGTAAATTTTTTTGGCAGTCAAAGGACAAAATGAGCAGTTCTGGATCATCTTCCTTTAACTTCTCAAAGAAGCATTTTGCTCTTATTTTGTGTATTCTATATTGTGTTCGCAAACTCTGTTTTTCACTTTCGTTTTGAGTTAATTTTAGCTTTTCTAGCAACTGTAAACAGTCCGAACAGACGTCTTGGCGCGGAGACCCAAAGCCAATATTAAAAGAGGTATTGAATACCTTCCTAAAAATTTTTAGCCACTGAATATCCCGGTATCGATTCGTCTTCATACATCCTGTATAGTTTACATATATTCAGACTGGGATCCAGATATATTCTTTTTTTAACTTTGCCTCTGCAATAGTGACTATCTAATGGCCGAAATTTCTTTATGAAATTCTGTACAGCTTCTCTCTGGGGAGGAGACCGAAAAGCATGACATTTACGGTCTCCTCCACGCTTTTCGAAAGCTGTTTCTCCTGTAGCTGCGTATCGATTGGAAACGCCTTTAATACGGCCTTGTTTGATTTTTAAAATGCCACATAACGCAGCGAGGCAGACAGGAACTTTTTCTTTACTACTGTGCTTAGTAACAAAATACTGCTTTGAGAAAGCGCGTCCATTTCGACTGTTATTTCTAGGGCGTTTTTTTTTAACAGGAGCCAATAGCATATTTTGTAAAATATAATTATCTTGACTTATCTTGTCAGGATTACGGTAAAACTTTTTGTGGAAGTAAAAAACATCATTAGAAGTCAACGTTGCACATTTGTACACATTATTTTTGTTGTGATTACACTTTGGCTTTTCTGGCAAGGTGTTTGCAGAGTACCTGGAAATAAATTGAAATAATCTTAAAATGCAGGTAAAAAATTAAATGTGTAACTTTCTATGCCGTAAACTAGTTTACATTGTGTCGCTATCGCTTAAAGAGGCGTACAAGCTATTACGTGACATCTCGTGGTACACACTCATTCAAATACAAACACAAAAAAAAGATGTCGGTGCAAACTTAAAATTTTACTAGAACATTGTCTACCTTATCTGAGAAAAACAACGATACAGGTACTAAATACCGAGTGCAAACCCTTACTATTAAGTTATTTAAGTATTAACCAGCCTGCTTGCATTGTAATAAAAAACATCACCCTTTTTTGGCAGTCAGGAAAAACATACAACAATCACATGGATGGCCGATCCTAATCTGAGTCCGACCCTGTTCATGGACATGCAAAATTTAATGTCACAGCGACCTACCCAAAACAAAGTGAAATTACAACGTATTACTTACAAATCTCGTTGTTTCTTCTTCCGTTTTTCATTTGTCTGGAGTTTTAACTTCTTTTTAGCTAATTCAGGCCTCACAACATTTATTTCTTCCTCCATAATTCGATAAAAACGCAAGCGCACGAAACAAACACCGCGACACAAAGCCAATAATTTCGGCCATAACACTGTGCAGGGCTGTCTGTCATTGGTTGAATCGGACTTAGGCGAGTTTGATTTCCAATGACGTTGTGACTTAGGTTTGTATGAAAGCAAAACGAATATTTTGAGCCTTATTTCTACCAGTTACAGAGGACTTAAGCTGGTTTAATCCAAAACAATATTTAATTTTTTGTACAAAGAATGCGGCCAGTCAAAAACATTCATTCGTTACTATAGTGGACTTAGGCACGTTTGATATGTATCGACACAATTATTTTTCATGATAAAACAATATGCTCCCCACTCACGTTTCTGTCCGCCCTTAAATCCGCCAGAGAGGATATCATTATGCTGTAAGATATATTTATTGCCTTTTCCTACATCATTCCCATCAACGAATATACCATTAAATTGGTATAGTCATCTCTGACTAGTGTGAAATATCTACTGATATTTAGCATAGTGTTCTCAGCACACCCATTCTTTATCTACTTCGGCTGTAGTATCTTAGAGTGAAGGCAATTGAAATATCTGCTTCGATCCAGGTAACCCTTTTCTTTTTGGTCAAGGTCATTGTGTACGGTGCACCGCCATTCTTTATCTACTTCGGCTGTAGTATCTTAAAGTGAAGGCAATTGAAATATCTGCTTCGGTCCAGGTAACCCTTTTCTTTTTACGTAATAATAAATCTAATTGACTCATACTGAATATATTTTTGAATACTTCTTGAATATATTTTTCAGCCTCTTTCTTCTCAAATTTTGTAGTCTTATTGTTATAATCCCTCAGTTTTCTATTGAGCACCAGCAGCTGTTGGTTTTTATTATCAATTGTTGCATTGAGACTTGCAACTTTATTGCGCAAAACTTCATTCTCTTGAGCCATCTCAGATATTTGAGTTCTATATTACTCAAGTAACTCATTACTTTTCTACAATAATTAAATAATTAAAGTTAATGTCACATATAGGCCTTATTCGGGTTTCCAAAAGACAGTTAGCAAATATTCAAAAACAACTGCCCAAAACATTATTAGTATTGACAATGCAAAAACTGGCAATATAGTTGGGTGATGGATTTTTGATGGTTTGAGAAAAGTCTAAAGTAGAAACC
>JARQZK010003403.1:0-2500 GCA_030704885.1 Cynegetis impunctata
GAAAATTTTGCACTAAGTCATATCCCCCCCCCATCGCAAAAAGCTATCTACGCCACTGCCTGAAACACCATGCATGGCAATGTCAAATTTGATATTAAATAATATTGATGTCACTTTAAAGTCAAGTTTCAAAAATTGTAATCTAAAATGAGCGTTTCGGAAAGTATTCCTTCTGATATTGAAGAAGAGGCATCGAGAGCCAGTAGTTTATTAAACTTGTATTTAGTAGGTATTGAAAAATAAATGTTTCACAAACTTTCTTTAAATTTTGGTAGTCATCTAAAGAAAGAGTGCGGTAATAAAAATGCCTGAGTTATGAAGCTCTTAACTCACTCAAAATGCGTGCGGTAAGAGATTCTTAACTTACAGGAGTAGATGAATAATATTTATTTACTTGAACATATTAAACAATTAATCATCTACTAACAGTAATTCAATAAATAAGAACACGTTTATTCAAACTCAATTTCCACTATACGAGTATATAAAATTAAATGACAATAGTTTCGACAACACAGTGTCTTCATCAGATTTAGTTACAAACTAATTCTTAAAATATATCACAGTACTTATTATATACTATCTGAAATATTCTGCAAATAGGTATTAATAACAGGGAGTGGTATTTATGATTCCCAGAACGGTATAACAATGAGCAAAATGAACATGGTAATTCCCCATTATTAAACCTGGTATTTGAAACTTCTTAATAGTTAACCATTTCAACTATGTCAATACCTCTTATACCATTCTGGGAATCATAAATATAACCTCTTGCTATCAATACCTATCAGCAGAATGTTTCAGATAATTTAATATAAGCACTGTGATATATTTTAAGAATTCGTTTGTATCTTAATATGATGAAGACACTGGGTTGTCGAATCAATTGTAATTTTTGTATATTTATACGTATGTATACATAGTGAACATTCGATTTAAATAAACGTCTTCATATTTTAATATGAAAAGTAAACCTTACTTCGATTCAAAAATAACAGTAATTTGTGTATTGCTAGTTTAGATTCTTATCTTCATGCAATTTCCCAAATTAAAATACTGACAAGATCGTTTTCAGTGTTCGCCTTACATGTACAGTGGAGGAAATGATGTAACCTTCATTGAAGATGAGCTAGACTTCGATGAAGACTTTCGTCCTTTCAATACCGAAGATGGACTGTGCTTTTCATTCAATATGTTATCTACCAATGAAATTTTCAGCGATAGTGTGTAAGTCATATAATAGTATTAAAATTTTTATAAAAACAAACATGTTTTCTATGGTTCTGAATATGTATGAAATAAATAAAACCAATTTCATATGGTTTGAAAATCAGGTGTATAAAGTTAAGAAAAACTCATGGTTCCTACATTATTTTCGTTTGAGGTCGCCTACACCCGAAACCGGGTAAGGCACTTGATATATATATATATATATATATATATATATATATATATATTATATATATATATATATATATGATATTATATGTATATATATATAATATATATATATATATATATATATATATATATATATATGGGGTTCTGATATGAAGACGGAGCTTAGGTGTTAACGTCAAAACAAGGAGTCACAAAACCATCTATCAAAACGAATTATATGAGAGATTTGAAAGTTTTTTGAGTTTTTCCTATAGCAATGTTAGTTTCGAGTGAAAGTGTGAAGTTATGTGGTTAAAAATATACTCCAGCGAAAATATAGGCTGTAAAGATCCAAATTCATAAAACAATGTGGGAAAAATTAAGAGAATTCGAGGCCTAGTATCGTGAGCTTCACTGCTTTTTGCTTATCTATTTTGATTTGATTTAATTTGAAGTGTAAAATACCTAGCCTTAGTCAACTGTATTTGTTCAAGTGATATGAAAATATAAATTCGAGCCGTTTTATGCAGGAAGTTAATAATCGGCCGGATATTATGGGCAATTATCAATAATTCAAAACCATTTTTTGATGATTCTTCATCACTGTCTAAAAAACAATTATTTCTGAAGAACTTTGGGCAAAACATGTTGAAAGTTTCACGAAAAACATTTATTTAGTAGTGTACAAGGATTTAATGAAAAAATAATGTTTCATATGATCAAATGTGGTTTTACTAATAAAACACCATCAACCATAATTCAGCTCAAGATGTATTAATAATGAATATACAAAAAAAAACTTTTTGATTCCGTGTGTATTCTTATAATAAACTTCAATCTAATAAGCATCATATACATAAATTTGTTACTCCATCATTTCACTTAATCTTCCATGAATAATCTTCTGAGATCGGAGAAGACATATTTATCGTACGACATATCGCTGAAAATAGCTATTTACCTAAAAAGTGCAAAAAATGGATTTTTCCGCACGAGCAGCCGAGTGCGGAAAAACATTTTCCGCAAATGTTAGGTACAATAGTTTTTCTACGAGCGTGAGGAAAGTCAACAGAACTAATAAAAAGTTGAGATACTTTTATCTGATTATAAGTGCTTA
>JARQZK010003403.1:7500-11672 GCA_030704885.1 Cynegetis impunctata
TAACTTTGACTTCATCTCGTACTAAACTATGGTATTACAAAACAATCAATTTATACGAAAATTGAATATAACAGAGGGGTTCCTAGAGAAACTGAATAACAATAAGCAATTGCAGTAAAAAATGGTTATTCACCCAATATGATTGACAGCCTCATTCAGAGGAAAAAATACAAAATGGCAATTTCAGAAGTTAACCCACTTATATCCGAGAAGAGTAGAGTATACTTAACAGTTTAACATACTTGGGCAAACCTTCCGAAAACCTGAAATTGTTTTTTCATTAACAAAATTTCATGTAAAAACCAACAATAGTATTGGAAAATTTATTAAAAAACAACAAATCAAAAATTGATAGAGATGAACGTACTGGTGTTTATAGACTCGACTGTAGCGATTGTGAAAAATTCTATATAGCACGTACAATAAGAAATTTCAAAACTCGAATACACGAACACAAATGTAGATATATTAAGCAGAAAACTGACTCTAATTATGCGTGCCATGTTATTCAAGAAAACCATACCTTTGATTACAATTATAATATATTACAATTAGGAAATAGTCTCCATAAAACCAACTGTTGGGTATCCCTATACATCAATAAATATAAAAATTCCGGAAACCTAGTTGACGACGATTGAAGTAAACCCTTTTCATCTCCTTAATCTGTTCAATGTACCTACTGATAACTCCGAATTAATTGCTTATTGTTATTCAGTATCTCTAGGAACCCCTCTGTTATATTCAATTTTCGTATGAATAGATTGTTTTGTAATACCATAGTTTAGTACGAGATGAAGTCAATGTTATAACGAAACGCGTTTACTCAATAGATTTTTATTTCAACCTGTGAAAAGTTAGTTTTTTATTCATTTATAAAGTTACTAATATATTATATGTAGAAGAGACCATTAGCTGTTTTTCTTTCAAGAACTGAAAGTTATGTTCACCAGATACTCTGGGGTCTACAATAATGTCATTCTAAAGATTCAAAATTTTTATCTCCAGTTCTTCTCTACTAATTTCAATAAGCACTGAAGTATATGGGGCTGGTTGAGTTACCTGTACTCAATGAGAAATGGGATTAACAAAAACAGTGACCACTCGTTGTTATTAAACTGATGGAAACCCTCCTCCAACTGATCCTGAAGGTTATAATTGAGCGAATGTCTAAATTAGACGACTCATGTATTTCACTTGTTCGTATACTCCTCCTCAACGGCATGACTGATTTGACTGAAATTTTGAACATCTACGACAACACGCCAAAGGGTGGCTAGTACATACCGAAAATTGTGTGGCATAAACCATGGCGATATATATATATATATATATATATATATATATATATATATATATACATATATATATATATATATATATATATATATATATATACATATATATATATATATATATATATATATATATATATGTATATATATATTATATATATATATATATATATATCTATATATATATATATAAATATATATAATATATAATCTTTTGATAATTATTAGCAATAATAGGCTTGTTGAATCTCAAAAAAACTCGATTTTATTAAAAAGTTGACGTTTCGCCACGACATTCGTGGCTTTATCAAAACTTTTATATATATATATATATATATATATATATATATATATATATATATATATATATATATATATATATATATATATATATATATAAATATATATATATATATATATATATATATATATATAAAATATAAATATATATATATATATATATATAATATATATATATATATATATAATATATATATATATATATATATACTATATATATATATATATATATATATATTAATATATATATATATATATATAATATATATATATATATATATAAATATATATATATATATATATATATATATATATATATATATATATATATATATATATATATATATATATATATATATTATATGTATACTAATTTTCCGTTTCTAAGCAATAACAGGCGATTGAAAGGTAAAAAAATAATTAATTGTAACTCTGTTAAGTTGTCTTTAAATCTTGAATTTTGACAATAAATTTTGAGAGATTTAAAACTCAAAAAAAATACTTCAAAAAAAGTAGAAAAATCATGTGAGAAAACTTTAACAACTTCAAAATGAAGTAATTGTTCTGCTGTCAACACCCCGTCTCGCCGAAAGTTTTCGGGAATAAATATTTGTGGATATAAACTAATTCAAATGAAATGCAAAGTTGAGAAGACAAATTTATTTTCAATATAGCTCCAATTTGTGTGAATATATGTTTGGAAAATCTATCTAATATAATCTACCTTTTCTTCCATTTCTTTTATATCAAGGGTTTTCAAACTTTTCCGAGCCATGACGTTCTTTTTAAATTGAAATTGATCGTGAAAGAGTGATTTAGTAATATAAAATTTTTATATTTCCATTATTCAATATTTTTTTTATTAAGATGAAACCATGAAACTAATTAATGTGATGGATGAACCTACAAATTGTTTCAGAGTTTTTCGAAACGCAGAATTATAATAGACAAGGCACCTCTTTTCTTCCAACTATGTACTTATTTTCTATTACAAAGACTACCGAAAACCCTGCTTCACGCATATACTCTGTTGAAAATTGAATAAAAATCCACTTACGCTTATCACTTTCACTGAAATGCAAAATTCGGACAATTCTTACCATGCAGCCAAATTTCGCTCACAAACTATTGTTGCGAAATAATTCGTTCAGAGTATCTTCTTCAGCAGAAGTGAAATCCGATGGTGTTTAATGAAACTTGAATCCGGGCAAGTCGATCGAAATTTTCATTTCATATTACAAGATTTTATTTCTCAAACCAGGTAATGAATTGTAATAAATCCAATTACAACTACGGAGATTATAATGAAATATTACTTTCAGAAAAATATCAACTCGCCAAATTAAAGTCAAAACTCAAAGAAAAAACTTATACACTAGCTGATGTATTGAAACCTTCCACTAGAAAAAAAGAGAAATCGGTTATTTCAAACAGAACCTAACGGGAGAAAAGGAAATCAGAAAAGGTTTGGGAAGACAGAGATGAAGATGAAGCAAGATGTAACTGCCTGCGAGCTTGTAACGATATAACATATACTGGATCAGCTACGGTACTAGATTATGACTGGAAAAAGATTTCATTTGAACACAAGGAGGTTAACAGTACCCTGTAAGTTTATATGTTCATATAGGGATCTGAAAAAGAAAATCCATGCACGTTTGAACAAGGAAAATTCTTCAATAATTTTAAAAATTATCACTCAACTTTCAAATGGAGCTGGTTATATGTATTCCGCGATGAGAATTCTACATTCACAATCCAACAGTGAATAATAGAAATTGAAAATTTGTTAATTCACTTCGAGTAAAATAAGCTGTGGGTACTGATGAGATCGAATAAGATCGAAACAGCTGTATGCAGATTTTGAGTCGGGATGAGTTGTCGATTTCTTCAATTCACTCCCTTGGACAGTTGTTGATAATTTTTTAAATATATCGTATATCAAATTGACCATGTTCAACTCGTATATTTTTCATGATTCGATGAAAATATACCTAAATTTCAAGATGAATATATTTATTCAAAATGTTAATATATTTTTCGGAATATTTTCATTATTTCAAGACTAATACAATTTTAGAGTAATTGTTTTTTTTTGCATTTAAGAATAAGCTAATAACCTATACCTTACCGACATATCTTGAATCAAAATACTATTTTCCTCAATGTGTGGGAGGGGATTGACATACAAAAATTGCTGAATGAATTTTACTATCGCCTTTGATGACCCTTCGTCATCCTCATTGAATTATTGAGTAGTAAAATTAATCAAAATCCAGGAAACAGTTTAGTTATATTAACTCTACCTCAAATGCTATGATTTGACGAGGTACTTGCTCTAAATACATGAATAAAAATACGAGCTCTATCACAATCACTTTCATTATTGTAGCAAGACAAAAATTCTATTCAATTTGGCTTATGCTTATCAACCTTTATAATACTTATCTCGATCTAAGTTTATAGTAACTGAAATTCATCTAAAAAAATAAACAAATATAAGATCACCCCACAAAATAAATTTATTGACTGAAATCGATAATACATTAAACAATAGAAGAAAAAGATTATTGAACA
>JARQZK010003404.1:0-11563 GCA_030704885.1 Cynegetis impunctata
CTACACAGATAGTAGACAATCGTTACTGGGCCCTGAAGAATCATAAAATAACTTCACAGTCACTATGGGAATGCCATCAAGCACTTGCGGTGCAGCCCATACAAACTAAATTATGGTGTGCTGGGTTAAAGGCCACTCGAGATGCAATTGCAACAAAAAAGCTGACGAATTGGCTAGAAAAGCAGCCGGCCTGAACATATTCGGTCCTGACCCTTCCAGCCTACTACCGCTGACAGCAAAATCACAATGATGAAAGAGAACACCCATCAAAAATTCAAAATCCTATGGGATGAAACAACCACCTGCAGACTTGCCAGGGAACTTTTAAATTATCCCAATAAAGATGCAGCAATGACTTACCTGGCGAATGCCAGAGAAAAACTACGCAATGTCGTGGGAATTTCAACGGGACACTGCCAACTTCGAAGCCCTTATTTAATATGGGATTAAGCGACACACCTCTCTGCAGAGGCTGTGAACAGGAAGACGAGAACGGTACAACATGTCCTCTGTGAATGCACCGCTATCTCGTCACTCCGAGAATCCATTCTGGGTGAACGGTGGCCAATTTTAGCCACCTTGAGGGAATCCCCCTAGGTGCAATCACCCTCTTTTTCAAACGACTGGGATGGTTGGGAGGCTGGTGATGTTCCCGGGGAGGATGCACAAAGGGCCAATGGGGCCTAAGTGCTGTGGTCTCGACTGCACTCCCAAAAATACAGAATACAGAAAATGTAGGTCGGACACATAGAAATTTCAAGAAAAGGATTACTGAATACAGGCGAAGTTACATAAATCATAACGAAGATTCAATATATGCTAGACATTTAATAAAAGAGAAACATGAGTTCAATTCGGATTTCGAAATTCTACATCTCAGAACAAAAGGTTCAAAATTAAATCATATGGAAACTTTAGAAAATTAATAGGCATACCAAATTCCAGAAGTTACTAAACACCAATTGGATATGAACAGCTCCCCCCTTAACTATTCGTCTTTAAGCGAGACTACTGGTCGTTTCAATAGATTGATGCGTCATGACTCCTTGGATCGATCATTCTCTTGTTCCAAATGACCCCGCCCTCATTCACGATGACAGGCATTACATTAGTTTTACTGGAAGCAGTTTTTTTAGATCTATGTAGATATCTATAGTTTAACTCCGGTTCCGAAGCTTATGGGCTGGTTAACAATGCATCTTCTTCTTCCGGTGCCGTACCAGGTTTCGGGCGTAGGTGACCTCTCTACAACTATTCGTGTTGTGCGTGCTACAGTGATAGATGAATAGAAATGACCTACAGTTTTAAGATGGTTCCAAACGTCTTTATAGAGAGGCTTTACTAGGCAGAATACTTCTTGGTGGTTTCCCATTGCCTTCTGAGAGGTGGCTCCGTATTAATTCGTTGATTCGGCCGGGATTCGATACCCCGACCTTCTGTTCAGTAGTCCAGCGCACTGACCACTGAGCTACGGAGTCACTAACAATCTATATTACCTATTAACTTTTGTTGGAACCACTGAAACTCTGCTCCACAAGGAGTGTGTATTAGAAGGACTTAGTATAGAGATTTCGCTATTGACAATCGTACCACTGTTCCTATTAGGAGTTAGCTAACGACCGTTTTTCCCACTCACGGTGATGTAGAGCAAAGGAAAAATGGTGTGAAACGATGGATTCCAGTCGTTTGGATAATTGGATATCCATCGTTTTCCATTTACCACATGGAACGACCGAGAGAGGCTGACTTACGGTATTCTCCCAAACACGAAGTGTTACTTTCGATATTGCCTATACTTGGTATTTGAATCGGATTTTGCATTTCCTATATAGGGACTTGCAATTTTACTTAAGGAACTTTTAAACTTATCACCACGTTAATAATTTTTGAAAACTTAGCTCATTTTGGCAAAGAAAATACCTTATGTTTGCTGTTCACTGTTGGAGATTTTCAATTGAATACTTTAAAGTAGGTTTCATCTACCATAATATGATCAACTTATTAAATTAACTACCATATTGCTTATCCAGTTAAGTTCTCCTCGTTTTATTTTATCTTCATCTTTACTTTAGTTTGATTCTTATATTTCGCGAATGATTTCTTGATCAGATGATCAATGAATTAGAGAAATATATTCTGCAAATTGATATGATGAACTAATAGTACACTCCAACAATTTTTTCAATTTTCGTCATAGAAAATAAGTTATCTTATATAAATAAATTATTTGTAATTTATATAATACAATAATTATATCAATTTTAGGGTATACCAGGGGAACGAGGGTATAAAGGAGATATCGGCGTCAAGGGAGAACCTGGTAGTTCGGGACCGAGAGGACTTCCTGGTCTACCTGGACAAGAAGGCAAAAGGGGTAAAAGAGGAATGAGAGGACCGATTGGGCCTCCTGGTCCTGTTGGAGAACGAGGGATGATGGGAGTTAGAGGTTTTCCTGGTCCAGATGGAGCAATTGGCCCAAAAGGTGAAAAATAACATATTATGCTATATATATATATATATATAATTATATATTAATTTTTTCAATTTTTTCACATCAATAAATGTCAAAGAAATTTCAATTACGAATATCGAAGTAAAACGTCAACTCTTTAATAAAATCGAGTTTTTTAAGATTCAACCAGCCTGTTATTGCTAATAATTATCAAGAGATTATAATTATATATATCGTCGGCTTAGTATTACAAGGTTGCATGTACCACATGTACCATTTTGAGAAAAGCGCTATTATATTTCTGAACTTTTGTAAAAACCAATCCATCATTATTTCATTTCCGATTTTTTGCTCAAAATTATTGAAAAAATAAAACTTTTCAGAATGTATGTTAGGAAAATCGAGATTCTGAAAATTGAACGAAATATATGAAAAAAAAGAAATACATACAACTTTGTGATTCTTCGCTTAGGTTTATACTATATCACATACAACCTTGTTTCATTGAGTTGAAACTAAAACCTATACTTTTATTCAAATAACGAAAAATAAACTTTATTTCATAGCATGTCTTAACATAAACAAATCATAATTGAATGTGAACAAAAAAAAAGTTCCGGAAAATAAAAAAAAATTTGAAAGAAGTAAAAAAATTATTTCATTATTTGCTAGTGCCTGCATTGTTTAATGAATTATTCTTTGGCAGCACACTATCATAATATTCCTTATCTACTGTAGGCATCCATCTGTACATGGACAAAATTGCATCAACTTTGTTTCGTGGCAATTCATGTGCCTTTTTGATGGGTTTTGGTGTTGGCAAAATAGTCACGCCACAATCTTTTCTTGTTTTCATACTCTGCTTGAGATTCACAGATTTAAATTCGGAGGGTCCGTGCAAGGTTTTATATTTCAACTCGAATACTGATTTAGTGAATTTCAGCTGTGACACTTTTGTGTAAGGAATTTGGTTGTACTTGAGTTGTGACGAACATTCTTGGAAATTTTTGAAATCTGTCAATTTCATTTGGATGATTTTGAATGGTGCATTCCTATTGACTTGAAAAAGCAGACGCATTAGAGATATTGGGGAATAATATTCAGCTTTGGATAGGATCCTTTCTATGCAACTATGAACTGTATCTATTTCTTGTACACAAGAATGCCCTGCAGTTGAAAACTTCATGGTGATAGTATCCACATTGGCGTGCTCTTCAATGAAATGAGACATTGCAAAAGACATTATCGAATTTCTATTTTGTGGCACACAACTATCACTCCAAAGAATCAAATCCTTAATTTCTCGATTGTCTTCTATCACTTTTTCCAATATTTTGTACACTGCACTTGCTATATCAGTTCCAGCTCTCCCAGATAATGTTTCTGGCCAAAGTGCACAGTACACTTTTTTTGTTGTTGAAAGATGAGCTGTCATATTATATACCGTAAATTTGCTTTTATAAAAGAAAGAACTGATTTCAGCCTTAGGGCAACTGAGAACATTTTCTAAATCGAAGCAAAGTACTGGTGCATTGCTTTCGCGGTCTATATTGCGTTCTTTCCTCATCAATTCTTTTTCTTTCAAGTGAATTTCATATGCACAATCTTTTTCTTCTGGCAATCTGTTCTCTTTCTTCAGGAGACGAATTTCCTCACAAAGATCACATCTATCTTTTTTAGGAATATGGAAAAAGAGATTGAAGTTTTTCGTGAATATGGACCTGTATGACGATTCCTTCAATGCATCTCGATTTTTCTCTTGTATCCAATATCTTATATAGTTAATACATTCTGCGAATACTCAGGGAAGAGTCTAAGTATTCCCCTTTAGAGTCTTTTCGGCAATAGTGTGACTCGACGCGAGGAAACATGTTTATATGCTCCTTCACTAAGTTGATATCCTCTTCTGCATTATATTTTTTTCTGTGTTTTCCCATTGTGCTCCTGCTAGGTGTATTTGCCGAGAGGTTTTTATTTCTGTGTGCGTTATAAATTGGTTTTTGATTTATAGCAAGCGTTCCCGTGAAAAAACTCTTGCAAACCTGAATTTTTGCTGATTTAACATTGAAAAAATAATTGAATGTTGCAGTCCTCTGAGAATTTTCTCCTGTTTTACCTTTTCTTCGACGTTCTGGAATAAATTTGGAAGTATTCGAAATAATGAAGAGACGTTTTTCAGCCGAAGTTAATTTATAAAATTCATCAAATATGTCTTGTCTTTCTTCTTGTGTAATTTTGTGGGCACATTTCCAAGGGCATTTTTCGAGACAATCTTTCTTATTCTGAATCTTTTTTGCCGGAACAATTTTTTTTCTAGAGATGTATTCCAGACCTTTTTCGTGTAGTATTTTTCTTTTATTGGAAGCCCAGCTTGCAGGATCTCTCTCTCTTTTTCTTTTATCACGAGCTTTCTTCTGTCCTATTCATTAAAAAATAAAATATGTTCAGATATGATAACCTGACATCGATAGAGTACTTACCACCACCATTATTAATCGAACAATTCTGTACCGGAGGAATATTGCATTTTTCAGTATTATTAATAATAAGTGCATTATTGTTCGTTTCGTTAGAATTTTGGATTTCATCATCGTAGATGTTTATCTCAGAATCATCTACACATTCCTGTGAGTTCCCAGAAGATTCACTGAAAATACAGGATTTGGATCGAAGAACTAAATAGATAACCTAACTTTATATACCTCTCGAAACTGTCCTCGTCTTTATCAGGATTGTAATCGCGATCTTTGACAGAATCATCACTATCTTCCTCAAAATCACATAATATAATAGCAATTAAAAGTAGTAGTTTCATTTAATTATTAGAAGTTATAACAGAATTGAGCGGTAAACCACAACAAATACGTCAAATGAACACTGAATCTCAAGGTTGCATGTGCAATACACACTCCACGTTTGCCTGTAATTTACAAAACAAGGTTGCATGGGACACAAAGAACTTTGTAACTGAACTCAACTTCAGGTTTCTACAAGCACCCTAGTTTCACTACATTTATATTCCTTTTCGATGCGTGCTACCATCTATCGGATACTAGCAGAAGATGCGTAGTATTACATGCAACCTTGATATTCTGAAAACGCAATATCCCGAAAAATGTGACATGCAACCTTGTAACACCAAGCCGACGATATATATATATATATATATATATATATATATATATATATATATATATATATATATATATATTATATATATATATATATATATATATAGGTATATTAAAATCAAAAATATTGTGAATTATATATATATATATATATATATATATATATATATATAGGTATATAAAATCCAAGAATATTGTGAATATATATATATATAATATATATATATATATAGGTATATAAAATTGTTTACTTATTAATAGAGTATTAAACTTGCATTATTTCTCTTTATTCATTTCATTTCTTTATGAATACTACAATAGCAATTCTTCTTTTTTACGCGATCATGGATAACTCTCTCAATACATATGTCTCTATATACGTACATTTCTTAATGTATGTACTTATTATTACCTGGATAAACGAAAATTATGGAAAAATATCAACATTTAAAATTTCAACGTTAACTGATATCTTATGTTTGATTCATGTTAACAAAAATCGGTTCTTGTTCGACTAAAATTACAAAGCCAATAGCTGCTACAACTCCATAAACAACAAACAAACAAAACCCCATCCTTGAGGGACTCTTCTTCGTAGAACGGAGGAAGCGATGTTCAGTAATTCACAGAGTAAACCATTTGAATTCTCAGATGTAATTTCTCAGAAAAATCTTCTACTTATTATGAAATATTCACTTAACGTCCAGAGTTAGTGTTTCTATCAAAAATATGCACGTTTATATTCATAGGTCAAACCGGAGATAGAGGTGGCATAGGACCACAAAGGTATTAAGGGGTCACAAGGAGAACATGGAAGACCAGGGGCAATGGGATTGCCAGGTTTACGAGGTTTGACAGGAAGAGTAGGTATCGCAGGGCAGACCAGGTATTCCTGGTGAAAGAGGAATACCTGGAGCAGACGGAAAACCAGGAGAGTCGGGACCGCAAGGTTTGCAAGGTTTACCTGGACCTTTGGGTCCTCCTGGGGATAGGGATTAACTGTGAGTTAATGGCATTCCAACCTTATTATTCAAGTTATTATTTTATCACACATTTTTGAAACCTAATAATTCTTGAAACCTCTGATAATCTAAAATTGATGGCCTGCTGAAGACCAATAAAAAATACACATCGGCAATGAGAAAAAATTTCTTTATAGATGAATATGAATCAAATAAACTCATAGTTTCTTTTGGACAGACATTATTCAAGTTGAGAAGAAAAAACTATCAGTAAAGTGCTTTTACCAAACGCAATTTTTCAGGGAGCTCCTGGAAAGGATGGCGAACCTGGAACTCCAGGTCAACCTGGATCTAGAGGATTCCCTGGTAACGATGGTAAGACTGGACCTCAAGGTCTTCCTGGTCCTCCGGGAGCAGATGGAGCTCGGGGACCACCAGGACTTGTTGGTCCTCGGGGCTTCCAGGTAATACTGCAATTGAACTATTCCATATCAAATCTTTTGAGTCACGAATCGTTTTGTTTAGGGATTGCCGGGAGCATCAGGAAATCCAGGAATTCCAGGTAAGAATGGTGAACAAGGAATTCAAGGTCCACCAGGTGCAGTAGGTGCCATAGGACCTAGAGGAGAAAGAGGCTTTCCAGGTGACAGAGGTTTAATGGGTTTGCCAGGGTTAGATGGACCTAAAGGAGCAACTGGATCTCAAGGAGTGGAAGGACAACCTGTGAGTAGTTTTGATAAAATCTACTGAATAACTAATGGAAAAATATAGCAAGATGCTCAATTTCTTCAGTAGATATTACAAATGTAAGAAATATAATCAGTTGACAGGATGTTACTAAAAATTAACACCTTGTTTTGAATATCTGTATCAATAATGAATTCAAAAAGAATTTGAGCTACAACTATCTCAATTTGATTAACATATTTCAACACCATTATTTAATTTCATACCCGGTAATTTGTTAGGGAGTTCAAGGACCTCGAGGAGCAAAGGGTCATCCAGGACTTCCAGGAATGACAGGTCTTCCTGGGCTGAGAGGACAACCTGGACCGCAAGGAGATTAAAGGTGAATAGAGGATCGCTTGGGCCTATTGGACCTGAAGGACTTCTGGTAAACAGGGTAAGTGAATTTTTATTGAACCATAGCCTAAATACAATAAACAATGAATTCAGAATATAAAAATTTTCTATTAAATGCGAGGAATTACGAAATTTATATTTCATGTCATATATATAGGCGAACGCGGCTTAACTGGTGAAGTAGGTCCCCAGGACCTACTGGGGAATCTGGTGAACGAGGAGAACCAGGTCATCCAGGTCCAATAGGAGAGCCTGGAGCCGTGGAGAGAGAGGAGCAATAGGACCTCAAGGTCAACCGGGTGTTACAGGGATTCCCAGGCCACAAGGATTGATTGGATTGCCAGGATTAAAAGGTTTGTTAATACTTATTTCTCATGATTATGTATGGCTGATTACTGAATTAGTTTAATCTAATCATTTCAAAAATCAAACATTGAGAATTTTAGATACTTCTTTCTTACCATTCCTATTCGTAATAATATCTGCAATCGAAACAGTGTCTACTACAAATCTATATACTAATTCGAGATTATCAATCTATATGCAGGACGTTACTTTATTTTGAAGGTCTTTCAAACTAAAATGTATTTCATAGACATCAAGAGGCAGTTATTCCAGTGCTTCTTATATCTACTGGTATTTCAGGAGAGAGAGGTCTACTTGGTTTGAAGGGCGAACAAGGTAATCCAGGTCCAATTGGACGGCCCGGCGATCAAGGAGTAAAAGGGCCTATAGGTCTTACGGGAGCAAAGGGAGCACGTGGTGAGGCTGGACCAAGAGGTGATGCAGGTCTCATGGGCCCACCTGGACGAATAGGACAGCCTGGACCACAAGTGAGTACTTATTGAGTTACATCAGTATTTACATCTTTGGCAAGTGGTTAAAGTTTTATTCCCACATAAGTAGGAGAAAGCTAAAACTTAGTTATCGCATAGGCACTAATACATAAGGTTTCATTATTCCGTGTGTTATAATCATGAAAACTGATGTGCAAAATGGGCCGAGATCTGAGGTGCTATAGCTTTGAGAATTCTGGCAGATAATGTCTTAGGTCTAGTGCTGATACTATTCTTCAAGTTGTTGATGGTTTCAAGAACCTCTTCCAACAAGACGGAAATAAATATCATTGTAAATAAATTTAAGAAAATGAAACATTGAGAAAATCGCGTCTGATATTATTTCATCGATTATAATTTCATTAAAGTTGACCAACCATTTATACAGTTTATATTTATATTTTATTATCATGCAGTAAATGTACCTATATCTTGTCCAGTATCTATTAGCTGAGAATTTAATATTTTAATGTGGAGGGCCATAAAACTCTTGAAAAAATCATAATGTTATTAGAAGATTTTTTCTTACTAATTGAATTCATGTAATGGCATTTTCAGTAGATGAAAACAAGCAAAACTATAAGATTCCTTGCTTGATTCTTCACAAAGAAAAACATGTTACTTTTTCACGACCACGAAAATATTTATAATATAAAATTTTATTTATGAATTATTTAAAAAAAAAGTTAATATATTTCAGGGCCATCCTGGTAATCAAGGAACTCCGGGTTCTCAAGGTTTACCGGGTATAAAAGGAGCAACGGGTGATGTTGGTAGAATTGGACAACCAGGTCCTCAAGGCTTACCTGGTCCAATAGGTCCTGAAGGTCCTAAAGGAGAAACAGGATCTGATGGATCGCCAGGACTAGCGGGGCAACCTGGACCACAAGGATCTCCAGGCGAAAGAGGTAAACTATTACTTTGTAGTCTTATTATTAACCTATTGCCCTGTATCGAAAGTCAAGAGTGAAGTCCAGGAGTGTTTTTTAAATCCGTTTTATACCTTCTGAACCAGTACTTAATTGTTAACGCTTCGTCATTAAAAGTCATGAATTCACATGACGAGATAAAAATAATGCAATCAAATTTGATGATTAACAGCAAGTGTTGAATCTGTCATAACCTGTGAAAACAATTAATTTTTTTTAAATTAAAATTCACAACTGATCAAATCATTACAGGTTTACCAGGACTGCCAGGAGCACCAGGTCCACTAGGACATCCAGGGCAAAGAGGCGCTCAAGGAGAAGTTGGAACACCAGGCAAACCAGGAAACGAAGGTCCCATTGGTCCTCCAGGAGTATCAGGTCCACCAGGCCCGCCAGGCCCAGTGGGTGACCAAGGACCAGAAGGTGTCCCTGGAAAGATTGGACCACCTGGAATTTTGGGTAGGCCTGGAGATAAAGGACCCATTGGACCACCTGGACAACCTGGTACAGCGGGTCCACCAGGTTTGCCGGTAAGAGAAATCATTACCTATAGATCAAAAAGCAGAAATATTTTTTGAATCATAAAACACTACTCTAAAGTATTGTTCGCTTAAACATACACGCACTATTTTACACTACAGAAGAGCAAGAGATGTTTTTATTTGATTGATGATATTTGTCTTATAATTGATATAAATTCACAGGAATGAGAATATTGAAAAGGCATTAAGTACTTCCCATTTAGTGACAGTGATTTTACTTATTTGAGCTGAAAACTGGAGATGTGTAAAATTCTACATTATAATATCAGAAAAAAACTATGAAATTGTAGTCAGTTATCTTCTTCCCAAAAAATACTAATAAATGAAATAGATTATCACCGGCAAGAAGATGAAAATGGCCAATTTGTTTGGAAATTAGAAATAAATAAAACAACATTTCTAGAGAAAGAGAACTGAATAAACAATGTTTCACATGAATCAAGAAGAAACCGATAATATATTTCCTCAATGCAACTTTCATTGTATACAGATTTATTAAAAAATAAAGATTTCAAGAACCTTCAAAATATAATTTTTTTCAATTTAGGGTGCCCCTGGCCCACTTGGTCCTATTGGATTGACAGGAGAAAGAGGTGCGAGAGGAGAAACTGGACCTCAAGGTATCGAAGGTCCACAAGGAGAACGAGGAAAAGTAGGAGCTCCAGGACCTGATGGCATTAAGGGTGAACGCGGAGATATCGGTCCTCAAGGAACAAAGGGACACCGTGGGTTGATTGGACTACAGGGACTTCCTGGTAGGATACAAGAATATAAAATAATATCTTACAACGAAATGTTACAATGAAAATTTGTCAACTGGATATTATTTAATCAAATTCAATAATGCATTTCATTCCGATGAATATAATTGAAATTCCATTTCAGGAGCACCTGGCATTCCAGGAGAAAAAGGAAATACTGGAAACCCAGGTTTTCCGGGGAAAGATGGAGAACCAGGTTCTAGAGGCCCATCAGGTCGAGATGGAAGTCCAGGACCTCAAGGTGTTCAGGGACCTCCTGGACCTAGAGGAAGCAGTGGCAATGACGGAAAAGGAGGACCCGTCGGACCAGCAGGTATGAAACACTGACGAATGTCATTACTAGTCTGAATCTTGCCATTACCTATATAAAAAAAAAGATATGTGCCAAATCTTCTGAATCCATAAAGTAATTTATTGTATTCACATATTCACTACACTGCAATGTTGTAGAATTATTGGATTAAATCACAATTAGCTAAATAAAATAAAATAAATTATATTATTTGAGTAGGTACGATATGAGATTTGTATTTTGTAATTTTGATTCAATATAATATTGAAATTTATAAAATCAAAATTTGGAATAGTTATGAAATAAGTACTATATATATTTTTAAAATTTCAATTATCAGAGTAATTTTTTCAACATCTATGATAGATTATCACATTATGGACTTAATTTCGAGATCGAGTTAATTAGGATAGAAATCATCTGAATTCATTCTTTATAGGTCCCCCTGGTCCTCCTGGACCACCTGGAGAGGGATTAGGTTATGACGCCAACAACTTAGCGGCTCTTCTAGCTATGGGACAAATTAACAATCAAAAGGGACCCGATTCACTTAGCGATGAACCTATTAGAATATT
>JARQZK010003405.1:0-11534 GCA_030704885.1 Cynegetis impunctata
TATCGACGAAAAATTATTTCATAATCGTTTAAAATGAGAGTTCGCCAGTGATTTTTTAGCAGGAGAAAAAGATCTATATCTTTTTCGTACTCCCGTAAACAGACACGGACGATGCGGGCATATAATCGCCATGTTGATAACGATCACTGTGTCAGCATCTTCGGTTGCCCTTTTTTTACTGTGAAATAAAAAAATTTTTAAAAATTTTTTTACTTCACCCTAATAAAAAAAAATTTTAATTTTAATAACAAAAATTAGGTAAATTTAAAATTTCCCTTTTTTTTCCCCTTTCTGAAAAAAATTTTTTTTTTGGGAAAAAATTTTTTGCAACCATCGGCCCTCGTCGAGATGTACTTAAAGCGGAGGTCTGTTTATTTAAAAGGACGGCCCCCGGGCCGGCATTCTTGTATTTTTAAAAAGCTGCTTTGATTAGATACCCCCCAAAAAAAACCAACGATTTGGGGTTAATAACTTTTTCCCCCTTTGAACGAATTTGTACGTAGTTTGGGGCAAAAAAAATGCAAAAAATTTTTGTTGGGGGGGCCCCCAATATGCCTCTAAGTGGGGAAAAGTGAAAGCTTTGTAGAGGGGAAGATTTCGGGGCCCTTTGGCAACCCATTTTTCAAAAAACCCCAGAGCTAAAGAAAATGGTGCCAGTTCAAAATGAAGATATGACTGGTGTCTTCGACTGTTTTTGTTTTTGGGCAAAACATATTCTCTGATAAAAACAAATATTGTACTCTTAAAAGCTTGGCCCTACCATGGGTCATTATAATAAAGATCCACACATACACAGACACAACACCACACAACCTTATACACACACAAAATATATATATATATATATATATTTTATATATATATATATATATATATATATATATATATATATTATATTATATATAGGTTTTTAAAATAACAGGTACCTGATGTCAAAATTTTTAAAATATTTATAATAGGGTGCCAATGGTTTGATAATAGTGCCCTCGATAAAAATTTTTTCACATGTCTTTAAAAAGTTTTAAAATATACAGGGTTTTAAAAAACAGCGTGCTTAAATTCTGTAAACTTTTTAAAAAAAAGGGGTGAGTTTTCTGTCATAAAAGACATTTCGCAGAATTCGTGATTACTTTGGTCCCCATAACCGCTAAAAAAGAAGAAATAATTCGCAGTTTTTTTGCGTAAGTTTGTGGATCCCCCCAAAAGAAAAAAGTCTCTTATGCGTGAAAGTATGCCGTTCCGTGGAAAACTTTGGGGGGGCGGTTCATGAAACTGGGGGCTGCAGATCCAGAAATGTCCCCCCCAAAAGGGACTTGCGCAGAAACTTGGCTCTAAAGAAAAAATTTACAACGGGGAAAAATTTTTTTAAACAAAAGATTTGTCTCTCCACCCATACAAGATAATTTTAACTCAAAAATTTAAACCCCCAAAAGGGCCCCCCCCACTTGCAGCGCCGTACGTTTGCAAATTTGGGAAAACCCCCAAAAAATCCTGTTGATTATGCCCTTTTTCAAAAAGGATAATGTTTGGGCGATAAAAAGCACATTTTTTTTTTTAAATGGGTAAAAAAACCCCAAAACCCCCCCCGCATTCGGGACAGTGAAAATCCAAAAAACCCCCCCCACGAAAAATCCTATGCACTCCCAACGTGTGATTTTTTTGGTGCGAATTTTGAGTTTGGGGGCATAATCGGAAAAATTTTTTTTTTAAAAAAATGAAGAGGGGTTGGGGGTTGCCGTCAATGGTAAAACGCCCCCCGGGGCGCCTTTGATAAAAAAATTTTTGTGGCTAGTTTTTAAAGGGGTTTGGAATTTAAAAAATAATGGTTCCAACAGAAAAAGGGGTGACATGTCACACCGCCCGACAAACTATGGTTTTAAAATTTGGGGGAAAAAAATTCCCCCGGGAAAAAATCCTATTGCAAAAAAGGTAATGTTAACTGGCCGCCAAGATCGTGCGCCCCAAAAGCTCCTCTTATTACATTCTGCTGAGTTTGTAAAAGTAGGGTTTACTCAAATCATCCAAAAAACCCCTTCATAACATAATTCGGAAAAATTTCCCCCCCCAATGTGTATACGTAAAACTCAAATTTTGCCAAAAGTGTTGTGTCATGTCCCTGAAGCCGTGGCGGCCATTTGACAGATATTATTTTTCATACTCAATTGTAATAAGTTATGTTGAGAATACTGTAAGAATATAGAAATTATCTAGTTTATTTACTTCCAAAACCCGGCACCTCTTGTTGAAAAAAAACCATTATATTTATATATATATATATATATATATATATAAAATATATTTTTATATATTTTATATATATATATATGTATATATATATATATATATATATATATTATATATATTTTATATATTATATACAGGGTGAAAACCCCCCGCTACGTAATCCCCGGGGGCCCAAAAAAATTTTTTATCATTGAAAAAAAAACGATAAAAAAAATTTTTAAAAGCCCCAAAATTTTTATCTTTACTAAGTCTATTTTCCAAAATTATTTTGAGGAAAATTGGGACTTCCCCGGGTTTTTTTGGAAGTGATATCAACTTTGTTAAAATTTTTTAAAGGAATACCCTGTATATTTTTTTGAAAATTTTTTTAAATTTTTTATGTAATTTATAATAAAATTGTCAAAAACATTCTTCATACTTTTTAAATGAACAGTTTTTTGAGTTATTAAAAATTTTTTTTGTAAAATTTTTTTAGTTTTCGGGCTTCAACAAAAAAAAAGGCTATAAAAAAATTTTTTTTAGTAGGCCTTTTTGATATGCGGTTCAAATTTATTGTAACCTTGAAACAAAATTTTTTTAAAATTTAAATTTTCCCCCTCAAAATTTCGATATTTCCCAACTTATTATTTGATAAAAAACTAGGGTGGGGAAAAAGGCAAATTTCAAAAAGTTTAAAAAACTTTCTAATTTCTAATGGGGGAAAAATATGTATATTTTTTATTAAATTTAAAAATTTTTTTTTTTTAATTACCTTTCGATTTTTTTAACCATTCCCTATACCTAAAAAAGATTTTTAACAAAGATATTTCACAATTTTATAATAATTTATAAATCAATACACTTGAGAAATCGAACCCAGCGAGTTTTTTTTTGAGGGTTATCCAGGGGGGTACCTTTAGGAAAATTTTTTAAAAAAATTTAATTGAGTCAATTTTTTTGTTAAAATTAGGTTTGTAGCACCTGAGGGGCTGATACCCGGGGGAAAAGGAAAATTTTGGGGGAAAAAATAGTAAATTCTTAAAAACCGGGGTTAATTTAACAAAAAAATTTTATTTGTTGTTTATTAAAAAAACCTATGTTTTTTTTTTAGACTGAAAATTTGAAAAAAAAAAGGGGTTTGACATTATCATTTTGGTCAGGAGGAGTTTTTTCCCCCTAAATTCCAAATTTTAAACCCCAAAATTATTTTTTAAAATTTTTATACAGAAAAAAAAAAAATGTTATTAATAAAAAAAGTCAAAAATGTAGTTGAATCAGAATCAAAATTTTTTTTTAAATAAAAAATTTTTTTTAAAAAGCTAGCAAAACATTTCGTTTCGCTTTTTCCAAAAAAAAAAACCTTTTTTAAAATCATTACTTGTCGCGTAAAATCCATTTTTAAAAAAAAAAAATACAAAAAAAGGTGAAAAAATTTTTAGTTTTTTAAAAAAATTTTTATTATTGGTATCCATGGATACGTCAAAATAACACGCTGGGAACGATTTCTCAGGTATTGATATATAAATTTTTTTCAAAATTTGGGGGAAATATCTTTGTTATTATTAACTTGAGGTATGGGGAAAAAGGTTATAAAAAATCGAAAGGTAATTGAATAAATGCAAATTTAATAATGCAAAAATTTTTCATAGCATTCCATTAGAAATAAGAAAGTTATTAACTTTTTTAAATTTGCCAAATTCCCCTAGATTTTTAAAAAAAAAAATAATTTTGAAATAGGGGGAAAAATTTTTACATGGAATAAATAAAACAATGTTTAAGGTTAAAAAAAACAAAACCCGGGGAAAGGGGCCTACTAACAAAAAAAATTATAGCCTATTTTTGTTGAAGACGCAACTTAAAAATTTTTAAAAGAAAAAAACTAATAACTCGAAAACTTTTTTATTTTATGTATGAAGCATTTTTATGACATTTTTTAAAATTAAAAAATTACATAAGAAATTCGAAAATCAAAAAATATACAGGGTAATTGCATTCGAAATAAGAAAAAAGATATCATTCCGGCAAAATCGCAATTTTCCCCAAAAAAATTTTTAAAAAATAGACTTAGCAGACCATATTTTTCTCTGAAAATTTTTTTTTTCCATATCTTCAATGACAAAAAAGTTTTTGGACCCCCTTTCGTTTGCTCTGGGTCACCCAAAAAAATAATATATATAATTTTTAATTTTTTAAAATATATACCAATATATAATTTTTTCCTATATATATATATATATATATTTTATATATACCCCCATATATATATACCAATATATTTTATATATATACCAAAGGGGGAAAATTTTTTTAAACGCCAGGAAAAAATTTTGGGAAACAAATTTTAAATTCCGCTAATTTTATTTGGGGGAAACAGCCAAATATATTTTTTAAAGTTAGAAGATCTTTTTAACGAAAGAATGAAAAAACTTGAGGAAAAGGGGGAGCTATTGAACATTTATTGTAAAATTGTTTTCAAGTTTTGTTCAAAAAATTTAAAAATTCTTCCAAAATTTGTAAAGAAGATTTTATATTTAAGTATTTATTTTGAAAATTTTTTTTTTTAGCGCTGGAAAATTTTTGTAAATTGTTATGTTTTAAATTGTTTGTTAATATTATTATTTTAAAAAAAAAAAAATTACCTAATAATTTTTTTTTTTTTTTTAAATACATGCAATCGTATGACAAAAAACCCCCCATGAAATCGCCCCATAAAAAAAAAAAAGGGAAATTTTGCACCATATGTTCCCCAAAAATTTAAAAATCTCGAAAAAAAATGGCTCTAGCGTTACGAAAATAGAATAAACCCCTTTTTTTTCAGAGAAAAAAAAGGAGAATCGAAAAATTATACTAAAATGACCCAAAATTTTTCCGTGGCGTAGAATTTTTTAAACGAAACTTTCCCCCCCCCCCCGCCGTACGCCACTGGTGATAGCGAGAAAGTCTTCTTTACTATTTTTTTTGATGTGTCCCAAACTACTTTAACTTACTGCCAAATATCATAAAGAAATATCAAGCAGCATTGAAGTAATGAAAAAAAATTTTTTTTTAATAATCGAAATAAAACACCCTGTAACTCAGTAAGGAGAAATATTTTATATTTAAAAATTTGGGGGTTTAAATTTTAAATTTTTTGGGTAAAAAATTTTCCCGTTAAAAAAATTTAAGTATTTAAAAATCACCCTGTATATATATATATATATATATTTTTATATATATTAAAAAATATTATATATAATATATTATTTTTATATAAAAAATCGCTTCACCCAACCAGTATTTTTTAAAAAAGAAGATTATTCATATCTCTTTACCTTATATAAGTTTTGTAGTAAATAATTTTAAATTTTTGTTTTTTTTAGAATAAGTAAGGGGAAAGCATTTTTCCAAGATTTTTTCATGTAAAGGGGATTTCATGTTTATCGATTAAAAAAAACAAGGAACATTATTATGTATATGTTATTCTGCATTTATAAAATTACTTGTTTATAAGATGGGTACCCCCCCCACTTAAAATTCAAACCCAATGAAGTTTACATTTGAACAGAATCCAGCATAATTATAAGTCTATTAGAAGAATGGGGCCAAAAATTTTGGGGAGAATTGGAATACTAAAAAAGAAGTGCCCGTCAAAAATATTCAGAATTTATTTTAATGTTAATAATTCATTTTTCCCAAAATTCCTCTAAATTTTCTGTATCATTTGAAGTGATGAAAAGATGTGTTCTTTGAAGTACCCCCCCCACAGGTACGTACTTCATCGTAAAATTTAGGTATTCTGTGCCCAACAATTTTAAGGAAAAAAAAGGGACAAACTAAATAGTTTTCTGCTTTCAATCACTTACCTCTGACTAAGGTTTTTAGGTACCCCTGAAAAATTCGAGTTTTTTTAAAATTTAAACTCCGAAGTTTTCATTATGGAGAATTCATTTTGACAAAGTCATTAAAGGGAGATATGAAAAAACGAAAACTGCAGTTATTTCATCGGTATCATAGTAGAGAGAAACATATTCTCAAAACCTTATTAAAAATCTCTTAGGGTATTTTCTGACCCAAAAAAAAATTTTTAGGTTTTTCTAATTTAAAAAAGGAATTTTTGGGGCATAGGCGAGTTTTTTCGCATGTTTCCCCAAATTCTTCTCTCACACCCCTTTTTAAAAAACAGGGGTAATCCCCCGAAATTATAATTGAATAAAAACCCAAACTGAAATTCAGGGGAAAATTAAAAAACATCCATATCCGAGATTCCCAAAAACCTGGTATCTTCTGGGGGCATTACATAAAGTGAAAAAAGGGAAAATTTTTCTTTAAAAAATTTAAAAAAAAAATTTTTAAACAACTTTCCAAGGAAGCTGGTTATACGTATTCGCAACGCAAAACTGCATTCAAAAACGAACGGGGGAATTATAAAAATTTGGGTCAAGTCACCCGACTCAAAATCTGCATACAGCTGTTTCTATCTTATTAGATCTCATCGGGTGCAGCTTATTTGACTCGGAGTAAATTTAAAAAAATTTTCTAATCATTCCCCAATACAAATCGTGGTAGAAACCCACTGGTTTGGATAATAATCCAGCCCCGCCATCCCACCAAAGATATTAAGATCGAAAACAGCTGTATGCGGATTTTGAGTCGGGGTGACTTGAAAAATTTTTATAATTCACCGTTCGATTGTGAATGCAGATTTTGGGGTTTGCGGGAATACTTTATAACCAGCTTCTTGGGGAAAGGTTTTTTTTTTGAAAAAAATTTTTGAATTAATTTAATTGCCCAAAGGGGGCCCCGACTAGTAGGGTTTTTCATGATTTGATTTTTGTATTTTGCGTATTAAGCGACTAGAATTTTTGGAGCGAGCTCTCGTGAGTATACCCAAAAGGGTTTTTAAAAATCACTATGTTATTTGTCCCTTTTGGAATCATTTTAAAACCCCCTGTTGTAGAGAGATACTTCAAAATAAAGGAGGTACGTGTTTAAGCGACAAATTTTTCATTTTCAGTCTGAGCGGAAAAATTTTTTTTTCCCCCAAAATCTTTGGTGGGATGGCGCTCTGGATTAAATTTTTCCAGCCAGGGGTTACTGCCCCCATTTGTATTGGGGGAACGATTAGAAATTTGTTAATTTTACTCCGAGTCAAATAAGTGCACTGATGAGATCTAATAAGATCGAAACAGGGTGGGATGCGATTTTGACGGGGTGGGCTTGACAATTTCTATAATTCAAACCCTTCGGGTTGTGAAATTTCAGATTTTGCGTAGCTAATACGTATAACCAGCTTTTCCCTTTGGGAAAATTGTTTGTAATTTTTTAAATTATCAAAAAAATTTTTTTTTGTTCCCCTTTTTTGAATGTATGGGGGTTGACCATTTGGGCGCTAGTATGTTTTTCAAAGATTTTTTAGTGTTATCTTCTGTGCCCCTTTTGGGTTTTTCCCCAAACCCCCAAAAGAGCACTACCAGTTGATGCATGGGGAGGTTGAGTTCAAGTTAAAATTCCATGAAATAGATCTTGACGTAATTGTTAATTACCTACGGGGGGATAAAAAACGCTGTATAAAATTAATAATAATTTTCCATAATCTATTTTTCCCTTTCCAAAATTTTTTAACACACTTCCTCTTTCTATATCTACTTCGATGAAAAATCATATCGTAGCCAAAATGAATTCAATTTTTTATATTGAATAAAAAAAGGGAATTTTATTACTGGTAGGAATGTAGCGTATCCCCCCCCAAATTTTTTTTTTTAAAAAATCAAATTAAAAAATTAAAATTTTTAAAAAATTTTATTTCAGATTGCACTTGATGGTTTTACAAAATCCTTTTTGATGCAGTATTAACCAAAAACTAATTGTAATAAAGTCACTGAACTCATATACATTTAAAAATTTTTTTTTACTGGAATATGCTCACCCTTTATGAGGAAACCCATTATTCGTTAAAAAAGATGAGGCCCCTTTTTTCAGTTATGACTGAAAAAGGAAATCTATAATTTTAAGGGGTCACTAAAAAATAAAATTTGAGACTCACATCTGAAAGCCCACTTCAAAAAGGAGACGATCAATTTACCTAACTCTGAAAAAAATAGAATATTAGTTGGAATCTAATTTCATATAAATTTTTTTTTAAAAAAAAAAAACAAAATATTCCACAGTTAGAAAAAAAACTGAAAAAGCTTTTTTTTTTAATAAACCATATGAAACTAAAAAAAAATTTAAAAAATTTTCAAATACTTGATATATGAAAATGAATTTGAATTTCAGAATTTTCACTTTCATCTAAAAAAGAATAAGATAATTCCCTGTGGGGGGATTTGCATTGCCAGTAACCCCATATAATTATTATGAGTTGATAGAGTATCAGAAGAAAAAAAAAATCACCAAAGAGATTCCGTATGAAGTTTATGACTTTTTTTATAGGATCTTAGTTACCTGAAAATATGGAAAAAAAACAGTTTCTTTTTTAAGTGATAGTAGTAGCATATTTCAACAGTTTTTTTATGAATCTGTCAAAAAAACTCACATGAGAAATGTTTTTCAGTATATTTTGAAATTACTTACTCATTTAAGAATGCTGAAATTCTTTCCCCATTGTCTGGGTCCTCTGCACAAAATAATTCATAATAGTGAACAATTTTATAAAAAAATAATGATAGAAAATAGTTATTTTTTATTGAAATGTTGAAGTTTAAATGAGGGGAAACTTTCATACCCGGGAAATTTTTATTTAAATTTCTCCAAAGAGTGCCAATAGTCTGAGAGCTCATGACGCATTTTTCATGAAGTTTTTTTTTTATCATGAAACGTTTAAAAGAAATCAGTCAAAAAAATTAGCATGTATATGACTGCCTAGCCTACCTGGGTATACCTGATACTGGCATATAGGGAAGTCGTAAAAAAAATTCGCACAAAAAAAAGTTTTTAATTAAAAAAAATAATGATGATTACCCCCCCAACTTAGTTGATAAAGAATCAAGAAACAAAAGGGGAGACACTTTTGAATTTTTTTAACATATGGACAAACCCCCCAAATCGTAAGTTAAAAAAACCAAAAAAAAAAGGGGTTTTTATCCAAATGAAAAAAAGCCACTGGGGGTTTTTTCGAAATAATTGTTAAAATTAAAGAAATGAGTGAAAATCAAAAAAACAAAGTTTTATTTTGTGAAAAATTGAATTCCAATTCTTGTTTTTTTGTTGACTTTGTTCGAGAATACCCTAAATTAAAAAAATCTGTATTTCTATTTATTTTCGAAAATTCAATGATTTTTTGTCTCGTGAAAATTCTTATCAATTATTCACTACCTCCACTCTCTTGAAGCTTCTTTTTTTTTTTTTTCTAAATTTCCCCCCCCCCACCTTATTTTGTATCGACAGTAAATTTTTTCATAATCGTTTGAATGAGAGTTCCCCCCGTGATGTTAGCAGGAGAAAACGATCTATATCTTCTCGTACTACGTAAACAGAATCGGACGATGCGGACATTCTAATCGCCATGTTGATAACGATCACTAGGGTCAGCATCTTCGGTTGACTTTTTTTACTGTGAAATAAAAAATTTTTTCGAATTTTTACTTCAGTAAAAAAAAAAATAATAATAATAACGCAAAAAGGGTTTGAATCATTTTTTTTATGTTTCGTTTGAGAAAAATCTTTCTTGGATAACATTAGCAACCATCATCGTCGAGATGTACTTCAGCGGAAAATCTTTTTTTTTGAAGGACGGAGTCTGTCGTATTTTTGGTAGCTGCCCTTTTTTTAGATACCCGTCAACAAAAAACGACTGTATTAATAACATTATCCCCCTTTAACGAACTGTACGTAGTTTGTGCAGATCAATGCAAACAATTTTTTTGCGGGGGGATATGATCTAAGTAGGCAGTGAAAGCTTTGTAGAGTGAAGATTTCGCGCCCTTAGGTAACCCACCCTTTTTCTAAAAAAGAGCTAATGAAAATGGTGCCAGTACCATGGGGTTTTTATAATAAAAAAACCACACCACAACACACACAACATATATATATATTATATATATATATATATTAATATATATATTTTTATATATATATATATATATATAATATATATATATATATATTTTATATATATATATATATATATTATATATATATATATATATTTTATATGTATATATTATATATATATATATATATATAATTATATTTTTCAACACAAAAAAACTATTTTTTAAAAAAAAGATTTTATTCAGAACGATGTTTACAGTTGAGAGTTCAAATCAAACTTACATTTTTTTTATTCTAATTGTGCTCTCTGCTAAAAAGGATGAATAAGCATTTCAAAATATATTATGCGCAAACGTCTACAACTACAATTCAGCATTTTAAAAGGGAGATACAGGCGTCTCTCATATAACTCTTCCCCTCTTTGAAAAGTTCGTTATTCCTCTTAATGAGGTGACGAATCTTAGTATAAAGTTTATATAAAAAGAAAAAAACAATTACAATGACAATAAAAAAAAAAAAAAATGGAACTATGCTTTAAAAGTTTGGGGGGGGGGAGCCCCTGGGGTTTTCCTCTAATTTTGGGACTTCTTCTTCTTTAAACATTGAAAATGTCGGTAGTATAAGTCCCCAAATTTTTTTTTCCCAAAGGGATGAGGTCGACTTTTGGGGGTATTTTTTGAAAAACCCCCTAATGGGATATCCCTTTTTGAAACCATTAGATACTTCCATCTTCGATTTGAAAAGGTCCTTTTGAGGGTAGATTGGTATATGGCTACATTGATCCCCTAATGTAGCTAGTTTCATGTGCAAGGCATTCTGGTGGTTTGGTCATGTAATCTTGTTTTCCAATGTAGAAGTTTTTTTCTTGTTGGACTACCTCGGACTCCATATAATTTTCTTGTTGAGTGTTAATCCCCAGGATTTTAAGGTGGGGTACACTGGTATTTTTTTGGGAAAAGGGAAGGGTTTTATATTTTGTACAGGTCATATTCAATTTTTTTAAAAAAAAGGAATAGTATACTGAAAAGAAAAATTTAAAAACTTTTTTTTAAAAACTCCAAAAGGGGCATGCAGCATAAAAAATCGCTGAAATGCGTAACAGGCAGCAGTTTCTCTCTTTTCAGAACTTCGTTAAACGTTGATAGCGGGGGGGAAAATTCTCGTGTAATAAATGAATAGCACTTCCTATTTAATTTACCCCAATAGAATAGATATCTCGTGTGAAAAAAAGAGTTATTGAATTTTATTCTCAAAAAAACCCTTTTGGGAGTCTCTTTTAAATTTTTTTTGTTTTTTTTTATTAAGGAAAAATTTTTTTGTGTCGACATATTTTGACCTTT
>JARQZK010003406.1:0-11495 GCA_030704885.1 Cynegetis impunctata
GCTGGTTATTAAGGCCCTCTATTATTTCAATTTGAAATTATTGACGTAATACGAAATACGGTCTTTAGAAAGTTTTGAGATTTATTGTATATATATATATATATATATATATATATATATATATATATATATATATATATATATATATATATATATATATATATATATATATATATATATATATATATATAAAAAGATATATATTTTGGATTGATTGGGCCGATACTTGGTGTAAATTAATAAACATATTAAAACAATGGTTAAAAATAACAATTTACACATTTATTAATTAATTAAATTTAGTCAATAAAATTGAAAATATTCAATTGCCACTTAATTCTTAATTTATGTCCTGGGATGTAGTTAATATTTTTCCAAGTATACCACCCAAGGTTCCTTCAACCCTAATAGAAAAGTTACTCAATAGCAACCTTGTTAATCCTTTCATAAAATCAGATATATTGTCACTTTTGGAATTATGCCTGGAACAGAATTATTTTAGTTTCAATGATAAGATTTACAGCAGTACTGAAGGCTTAATTATAGGAAACCCGCTGAGGCCTTTGTTGGCTGAAGTATTCATGGATAATTTGGAACAGTTAATTCATAATTTATTGGTTTAGATATGTGGATGATATTATTTGTTGTTTCACTGGTACTCTTAGGCAACTAGACTGCTTTCAAACATTCATTAATACTTTACACTCTAATATAAAATTCACTTTAGAGATGGAAAAAGATAACTCGATTAACTACTTGGATTTGAAAATAACAAAAGTAGATAACAAACATAATTTTTCAATTTTTCGTGTGCAAACCATCGCACACTGATAGCGTCATACATAGTACTTCTCTACATCCTTTTCAACACAAAATGGCAGCTTTCAATAGTATGGTACATCGTTTAGTAAATATTTCACTTTCAAATGCCAATTTTAACATCGAGAAAAATATAATTAAACAAATTGCCGTAAATAATAATTATGATCCCAATATTATAGACAATATGATAGATAAAAAGTTTTTCAAAAATGCGATTAACCAGGTGTACCCCCTTACTAAAAATAATATCAAATACAACAGCCTCACTTTCATCAGAAATTCAAGTAGAAAACTTAAATCTCTATTATCTAAGCACAACATTAACATTGCTTATCGTACCGGTAATAATTTTGGAAATCATATAAAAAATAATAAATCCAAAGTTCATAAAGATAATATATCAGGAGTTTATAAAATTAATTGTGGCGATTGTGATAAGTGTTACACTGGTAGAACTTTCAGAAGTTTTCAAACTAGAATTTCAGAACACAAACGTAGCTTTGTTAATCAGAAGTCGGATTCACATTATGCAAACCATTTAATCCAAGAAAATCACACATTCAATTTCGATTTTAAAATATTAAATACTGAAAGTAAGGGAATTAAACTTAAGTTTTTAGAATCATTACAGATAAATATATACAAGCATTCCGGTCTCCTATTGAAAAGCCAAATCGATCATACTTCAAGCCCCCTTCTTAATCTTTTCAAACTTACCGAACTACCTGACTAGCAGATCAGAAATGGGTTTTCCTTTTCTAATAATTATTTTTAACCATCTTTGTATTTACCCCTTCTACATAATTTGTCATTTCTTGTTTTCGATATAACAGAGAATAATAGTTAGCTTGCCATTAGCATCTGAAGAAGGTTATAGTTCCACCGAAACGTGCGTCATGCGTTATTTCTCATAATAAATGTGTAAATTGTTATTTTTAACCATTGTTTTAATAAATATATATATATATATATATATATATATATATATATATATATATATATATATATAAATTTAATAATATATATATATATATATATATATATATATATATATATATATATATATATATATGTATGTATGTATGATGAAACAGAAGTGTTGGATTTGATTCAAAAAAAAAACTAAAGAATAAACGTTCATTCGGTTCTGATGAGGTTCCTATTTTACTGATACGGCGCTGTTTTGGAGAGTTGGTAGAGCCGTTTTTATTTCTTGCGAATTAATCAATTTCTACCGGTTATTTTCCGAGTTTGCTTAAAACTGGAAAAATTATCTCTATTTATAAAAAAAATTGTCGTCAAGAACTGGGAAACTATAGACCAGTTACACTATCCTCCAAATTCTCCAAAATATTTGAATATGTCTATTTGAATAGGTTGTTGTCATTTTGCCAGGACAACAATATATTTTCCCCAAATCAACATGGATTCTTGAATGAAAAATCTACTAATACATCAATATATTTCTACTACCATAAAATAATTGAATGTATTCAAGCAGGCGAGTGCCCTGTTGGGATCCTCTATGACCTCAGTAGGGCTTTCGACTGTGTCAATCACGGTATTCTTTTGGAAAAATTGTGCAAATATGGAGTAAGGGGATATCCCCTAAATAGAAGGCAGTTCGTAGCTGTTGACGATGGATGGTTCATCTGAATATGCATTTTCGGATATATGTGTGCCTCAGGGTTCCGTACTCGGCCCTATACTTTCTATATTATACATCAATGATCTGAATCAGCTTCCTGTATCAGCACATTTCACGATGTATGCTGATGATACCTCTCTAGTTGTTTCTCACTCGTCAGATCTGTTCTTGACAGATATGTGTCCCAAAGTATTAGGTCGTCTCAATGGCTGGTTTTCAGCTAATCATTTATACCTTAACGTTGATAACCAAAGCGCTTAGATTTCATCATGTGCAAAAAACGTGTGAGGACATAGCGTTCTGAACCAGTGAAAAATATCCTGAGGTTTCAACTGACTTGGATCATGCCACATTTTTGGGTCTTTGCCCAGGATGAAAAAGCATTAAATTCCATGAAGGACATAGACTCTTTGAGTTCTGTGTATGCCCTATTAATAGAAATTGATAAAAATCAAATAAATGAAAGACATTTGAATAAAAACAGTCACCTGACTGATAATTCGACTGATCGGCCTGCTCATATACCTATAACAAATGCAAATAACAACTATGTTGCTAACAACGAATTGGAAGGGGTAGTTGTAAGGGGAAAAAATTGAATACCAGGGTTAAAGTGCTTTGCATTACTTCATTCTGGATTCTTTGTGTTGCCTTTTTAGTTTTTTATTTTATTTTATGATTTATATTTATATGATATCTTTTTAACTTATTGATCATGAATCAGACAAAATTTAAATTCATCCTTCAATTTTCTTTTCGTTTTTGGTTAGATATAGTTTATGTTAACTAAATTAAGGATATATTATGACATATCACATTATTACGATTGTTATTGTTTTTGTCCAATAGGTTGACGTTTGGGATCGCAGACCGAGGTTAGACCGGAAGAAGATTATGTCTATGTCACTACCGTACAGTTACTGACAAGAGCTATCTATGTCTATGTTCGCTGCCATCGCAAATTTATTAAAATAAAATTTCAGTTTTCAAATAATTCTTGAATAGAAGATAAAATATAATTAATAATTAATATTCTTTCGATCTACCTTCGGACTGTGACACCCGTAAATGCGAACTGATGAAAATGATTAAATTAACATCTTTAAATGTAACCACAAATTCGTGAGTAACTCCTTTGTAAGCCAAAACATTTTTCTTTCACCAACTCATTTTTTGTAGCATCTCCTGAAGAAGGGATTAATAAATCCAGAAAGCTTGAGATAGAGGAATAAAGTGTACACTTATTTCACTCAGACTGCAATCCCAAATATTAATATTGGTATCTAAATTAGTCAGTCAACTAACCTTATACTATATATATATATATATATATATATATATATATATATATATATATATATATATATATATATATATATATATATATATATATATACTATATATTAATATATATATATATATATATATATATATATATATATATATATATATATATATATATATATATATATATATATATATCTGAGATTGAATTCTCGCACATCACTTGGTGAAACATCGTAAAGAATAAAGTTTAAACTTCAAAATAAAACACACTTGGCTTAAGTTTGACTATATAAAACTATTCAGATACTGTATTTAGCAGTAAAGGATAGTCGACATGTTTCGAGTTATGAACTCATTATCAAGACTGACTACAGTAGAGTATTACATGTTATTTTATAAAACAGACAAATGCAAAGGTGATACCTGAAAACCAATTTGTTCGTTTACAAGGGGTAATTTACTATTATGGGCGGAACTTATTTCCAGAATTTCGAGAAGGTCAAGGCGCTTTCCTATGTTGCCTGAGTGCAACAATTGGTTTTTGTTGAAATCCAGGAAATTATTAGATATTATACAATGTTCGGAGAAGCCAGTGGTATTTTTATTTGTAAAATTGACTTTTTATGTTGTTCAACACGAATTTTTATATTCCTTCATGTTTGTCCAATACAGAAAGCAGGACATTCGTCGCAAAATATTTTGTAAATACCACTGTTTTCTCCGATGTTAGATTTTTCTTTATTATTGACCAAGAATGACTTCAAGTTTCTTTTATTTGTACAAATTGTTTTAACGTTATTTTTCGATAGTCTGTTAAAAATTTTGCTACTCAAATTAGGCACATAATTTATTGGGAAGTATTTTTGTTCTTCATTAATAGTTTGCGTGGGGTATATTGAATGCAACAGATACTTTCTTCGTTTTTTCCCAATGAGCTTGTCGATAAGAATTTCATTGTAACCGTTATTGATGGCTAATAATTTAATTGTATTAACTTCAGTTTGAAAATTTGTTTCCGATAATGGAATCGTGAACAACCTATGTATGAACGAATGAAAAGCACTGAGTTTTATTTTAATGTGTTGGTTACTGTCGCTGTGAATTAAAGTATCTGTGAAGGTTGGTTTTCTATAAATGTTGAAAGTAAGAGAATTCAAATTCCTAGCAATCTGAATGTCTAAGAAATTGAAGGTACCGTTTTCGTTTTCTACTTCTTTTGTAAATTGAATCGAGTTGTAGAAAATATTTATATATTTAAGGAAATTTAAAAAAAGTATAGGTATATCAACAAAATTGCTCTCTTTGATAATTTCTTCCGATCCCTGATTATCATTATACAAATACATAGTAGATCATTGATGAAAATCATAATCTATTCTCCACTTCAAAATCTTACGAAATCTATAATAAATAACCAATCAATTCCAAATTGAATATAAATTTTTCACATATGGAATTTATTCGTGTCGGAAACTAAACATGCGATCTGCGTTGAAAGGATCGCCTATCAAAACACATATCAACATTACATTACTGTTTCCATTTTTAGGATTAGTTTTAATTCGTTTTAATGCCCGATTTCACTAACTAATTCCTATACTTGGAAAATACTCAAATCAGATTCAGGAATTCCTGATTGCAATTTGCGTTTCACTACGCATTAAAAAATGCTTAAGGACGATAGGAAATATTTAATATTAGGATAGCTTGTTGGGTCTACCTAGAGTATTTAGGAAATGCTTAACATCAAATTGTTTGGTTTTCAATTGGCATCGAGGTTGATACACGTCAATCTTGCAGAATTTTTGTTTTTACTAAGTTATTATTTTGGAAGTATGTTCGTTTTGTAGAACGTCTCGAGAGGTTCGATAGTTCATCAGAGTCTGAAAATAAAGGACCTCAAGAACGTGTAATTTGTCCGCGTACCAGTTATTTTGAGACATTAGGCGAAATTAATTTCTTTCGGCGTTTCGGTTACAAAAAGATACATTCAACTTTTTCTTTTTTTTTTAATTAATTACAGAATCAGTCCTTTTGCATACAATTTCACTGTATTTCTTCCTCCATTTGTACCAATATAAACATACTCAGAAATCACAAGAATAAACTTAATATAACATGCACATCCAATTTGGGGTTATTTTCATAAAAATATAAAAAAATTATTATATTTTTTTTGTGTCTTTCTCTTCTTCCTAATACTATCCTTGTCGAATTTACAGGTATGTATTAAACAGTGGTACCAACTACATTTACAAAATTTTCCATATCGAATTTTTACCAAGATATTTCTTAACTAAGGATTTCTCAGGTTGGAGAAATTCGATTTAGGTAATTATCGAATTTAGGTAATTCCTATCGTAGGAATTACTTAGGTAGGAACTTCCTTGAATTTGTTTAGAGAAATCAGGCATTAGTGTCTGGTGTGTAAGGCGCGTTTCAAAATTATTATCGCACGTTTAGAATTATTAACTCTATACACACACACACACAAACTGACGACGAGAGGCTGCCATTCGGCAGTTATTCAACTCAAGTGAAATGTTGCCGGTTCGAAAACCTCAATTAGCCTGGCGGATTGCGGTTTTCAGCCGTTCGCTGCGCTTTCAGTGGATATAGAAAGACTTCATACCCTGCCGGATGTTGCCCGCCACAAGATCTTCATTTCGTTCTTGTTTCAGCTCACTCTGGAAGACCCTGAGCTCTCTGGATCTCAGTTATAATCAACTAGACAGTATTCCTTTCACGGCATTCAAAGAACTTCGCAGCTTGCAATGGATTAATTTACACGGGTAAGTACAGAACCGTATTTGTATGAAAATCTTATGATGCAAGAAGGTGCTCTTCACCAGCCGCCTGATATTTCAAAATTGAGTCTTGATTTTTCAGTTAATCTATAAGTACATACTAGACCAAACTTTGCTCAGTATTTTTTGAAAAATCATGTTTTTTTCTGAAAATATAGCTAGATACGTAAGTAAGTTGAAGTTATTGTGATACACACATATTAACTACAAATCAACTGTTTTCTCGGTCTAACCAAAATGAAAACATCAAACATTTGGATAATGACATATTTCCCAGCTCACAAAATTTGAAGAAAACAGTTGATTATTATCCAACGGCAAAAATATAAAAGCCACAAAAATGTACGAGATGGCGTTATGAGAAATTATCAGCATGAAAGCGGACAGGAGGCCATCATAAATAGTTTTTTTGTGTGTAGAATTGCATTTTTAAAAGAAATACAACTTTATTGATACACTTGAAAAGTAAAATCCTATCCAAATATAAAATTTCATCATTCAAATCGTTATATATATATATATATATATATATATATATATATATATATATATATATATATATATATATATATATATATATATATATATATATATATATATATATATATATATATATATATATATATATATATATATATATATATATATATATATATATATATATATATATATATATATATGTATATATATAAGGATTTGAATGATGAAATTTTATATTTGGATAGGATTTTACTTTTCAAGTGTATCAATAAAGTTGTATTTCTTTTAAAATATATATATATATATATATATATATATATATATATATATATATATATATATATATACCTATATATAATATATATATATATACTTATATATATATATATATATATATATATATACTTATATATAATATATATATATATACTTATATATATTATATATATATATATATATATATATATATATATATATATATATATATATATATATATATATATATATATAACTTTTTGATAATTATTAGCATTAACAGGCTTTGTGAATCTCGAGAAAACTCGATTTTATTAAAAAGTTGACGTTTCGCCACGAAATTCGTGGCTTTTTCAAAACTTTTCAGAAAAAAGCCACGAATGTCGTAGCGAAACGTCAACTTTTTAATAAAATCGAGTTTTCTTGAGATTCACCAAGCCTACAAATCAACTGTTTCCTCGGTCAAACCAAAAAGAAAACATCGAACATTTAGATAATGACATATTTCCCAGCTCACAAAATTTGAAGATAACAGTTGATTATTATCCAAGGGCAAAAATATGAGAACCACAAAAATGTACGAGATGGCGTTATAAGAAATCATCATCATGAAAGCGGACAGGAGGCCATCATGAATAGTTTTTTTCTGTGTAGAATTGCGTTTTTAAAAGAAATACAACTTTATTGATACACTTGAAAAGTAAAATCCTATCTAAATATAAAATTTCATCATTCAAATCGTTATATATATATATATATATATATATATATATATATATATATATATATATATATATAATAAATATTATATATATATAAAATATATATATATATATATATATATATATAAAAATATATATATATATATATATATATATATATATTATATATATATATATATATATATATATATATATATATATATATATATATATATATATATATATATATTATATATATATATATATATATATATATATATATAAGTAGAAATCATTCAGTTGAAGTCGTAAATCATGACAGGTCTATTGTTAAACATGACAGGTGGGCGGCACCCAGAGCCATTAAAAATGATTGATGATGACAGTTCCAGGAAGTCGTCTATTGTTCCTATTGTTTGGGGTGCAGGTGTGCAGCCAGATGTTTCTTTTGTTAGGGCCGGTCTATTGTTCCTATTGTGCGGTGCAGTCTTTTGTTCCTATTGTGCGGTGCAGTCTTTTGTTAGACCAGGTGTTCGGGACCGTATTAACTAATGATTGATGGTCGTGAGAATTTACAAATTTAGACCAAAATTCGTAAGAAATCCACCCCCTGACATTCGACGTGGGTAATATTTCTAAGAAAACACACAAAAGGTTGACGTGAATATCTCTTCACAAAAGCGGGTGGCCGGTCTATTGTTCCTATTGTTTCTTTTGTTTGGGCAGGTGTTTGGGGCAGATGTTCGAGACAGGACCGTATTAACTAATGATTGATGGAGTTGAATATTTACAAATTTAGACCAAAATTCGCAAATCGTATGAAATCCACCCCTGACATTCAACGTGGCCAGGTATTTCTAAGAAAACACACAAAAGGTTGACGCTCACAAAACCGTCGCTGAGTTATTCAACGTGGGTGGGCAGGTACAAAATCGTGTGATTTCATAGAATTCCGGCGCGCCAGTGGTGGGGGGTAGTTTCTATATTAACCTTAACAAACTCGGAAGAGTTTAGTTTACTTCTTTTATAGTTGTTGAACAGTTTCATTGTGCGTTATGTCGTCGAATATGTTTGCCTGTTTTTTAAGATCCCTGTCTCTGGACATGATCATGAATATGTTTAAGCAGGGGTAATTCAGAACAGCTGAATTACTAGATATCGTAATTGATATCGTTAATGAAAAAGTTGTTTTAGAGAACTCATCAGTAAATCTAGATGAGTATAATGAACTGTGCCAAGCCGCTCGCCCTGAATTGGTAAGTATTAATATATTACTTACTTTCGTATTTTTTGACTCTATTTTTGCAGATGTCTTCGCAAGTGAATTTACCTGTGCCGTCGACATCAGGATATTTTAATATGGTACGTTAATTTTATTATTTGTAAATATCAGATTATATTTTTGCAACAATACTGAATGTTTAATATTTTTCCAGTACGATCCACACCAAGGATTTACCGACTATACTAACACACTGATAGAGAACCAGGTTCGTTGAAATATTTTTATTGAAATTTTCGTATTTTCTAACTCTATTTTTGCAGATGTCTTCGCAAGGGAATTTACCTGCGCAGCCGTCGACATCAGGATATTTTAATATGGTACGTTCTTAATTTATTATTTATAAATATCAGATTATATTAAATGTTTAATATTATTACAGTATGATCAACACCAAGGATTTCCCGACTATACTAACACACTGATAGAGAACCAGGTTCGTTGAAATATTTTTATTGAAATTTTCGTATTTTCTAACTCTATTTTTGCAGATGTCTTCGCAAGGGAATTTGCCTACGCCGTCGACATCAGGATATTTTAATATGGTACGTTTTAAATTTATTATTTGTAAATATCAGATTATACTGAATGTTTAATATTATTACAGTACGATCCATACCAAGGATTACCCCAATATACTAACACACTGATAGAGAACCAGGTTCGTTGAAATATTTTTTATTGTATTTTTCGTATTTTCTGACTCTTTATTTTTGTAGATGTCTTCGCAAGTGAATTTACCTACGCCGTCGACATCTGGATATATTCATATGGTGCGTTAAATTTATTATTTGTAAATATCAGATTATATTTTGAAAAATACTGAATATTGAATATTATTTCAGGCGCCGCTACACGAAACAGGCTCTGGATTACCCGGATATTCACAGTTAGAGAAACAGGTTCGTTAAAATATTTTATTTATTGAATCTTACTAACAAAATATTTTCCAGCCTTCCTTAGATGTCAGCCGTAACTACATAAACCTCGTCAGTACCAGTTCCAAATTTTACAAAAAATTCAATTCTACTGCCCGGGTGATACATTTCACCATAAACGACGATCAAGTTGGAGATAACCCCAATGAATGGCTAGAGGTAAGAATATTTTTCAATAATCTATATACATTTGCATAATTTTGTTTTATTTTCAGAACGTAATTAAGGAACTGTTACGGAGAGGTTTAGAAGATTGTGCCCCAGGCGATTATGTCGGTCTGAAGATCGATAATGCCAATATACCTGAACGGCCGATCGGTATTTCTCTAAGGAAGGCTGAGCAATATGATGCGGCGGTTGTTATGGATGTGTTAACGAAAGTTTTACAGAGCAATGAAAGCTTTTTCACCAAAGACTTGTTAACACTATCCATAACAAGAATTTCTCTACCGAGTGGCAGTGGAAGGTACGTGAACTTAACAGGTGAGGTATCTGAAGACTATTGTAGCATAAAACTAAAAAGTTTCATAATTACACCATATGCAGAGGATAATATGTGTTTTGCTAGGGCATTAGTTCTAGCAATTGTTTTCAATACAGAGGGGCATAAACACGTAGAACTAATGCCTCCGGAGTAAAGATATATTAGATAATAGAGCGCTTATACTATGCGGTAATGTAGGCATTGACAGATATACAGCTTGCAATTATGAGCATATTGATTTATTTCAAAATTATTTAGTAAATTATTCAATTATCGTTTATAATTCGCGAGACGGATCCACTACCTGTTACGAAGGGCCGCGTGACCATAAACGAACAACTTTAAATTTATATTTAGAGAATGGGCATTATAACGTTATTAAATCGTTGACGGGTGCCTTTTCAACACAATTCTTTTGTGAATTGTGTAGAAAGGGATACTCTGATTTTAGGGTGCATGCAGACTGTCCGTTCAGGTGCCCTTGTTGCCACACGCAGGCATTATGCGACGAAAAGGTAGATTCCATTGTATGCGACGCTTGTAACCGCGATTTTAGAGGTAGAATTTGTTTCGAGAATCATAAAAAGTCTTTATGCTCACAATTGAAGAGGTGTCTATCATGTCATAAATCTGTTTGGAAGAGTAAAAGGGTACACAAATGCGGTTATATATATTGCTCAACTTGTGGTTGTGAAAAACCAGTCAGACATGATTGTTTCATGAGAGTCTGTCCAAACATTCAAAAAAATAAAAAGTTTGTTTATATATTTTACGATTTCGAATGCACACAA
>JARQZK010003407.1:0-10000 GCA_030704885.1 Cynegetis impunctata
AAGTGATTTTCTTCCATAACAGAGGATTTTATTTTATTTATTAAACTATTTTCATCTCCAAATTTTCAATCCAATACTTGGCTACGCCGTTCTGATGAGGACCAAAGAGTCCGAAACACGTGTCAACGGCTGCTTCCATATAAGCGTTCTATACCGATAATTCTGCTCTACTTTTTTAATATTTTCCCGTGACTAATTTCTTTTCTGTTAAATAAATAGTACCCTATTATTATTATTTTCGAACATTACATAGGTAAAGGTTTCTGTAGTTTCCCTTGCCTTCTAATGATAACAATTTTGAATATTAATATTAGACTGAATAGCACGTAATAAATAACAAACAACAGCAACATCCGAAAGAAGTTTTAACAAGACAGATCAATCTTATCTATTCAATTTTTTCAAGTCAATAAATGTCAAAGAATTTTCAATTTTTTCAAACGTCTTGAATAACTATGAATGCCGTAGTGAAACGTCAACTTATTAATTAAATCGAGTTATTTGAGATTCAACCAGCCTGTTATTGCTAATAATTATCAAAAGATTAAAAATAAATCACAGGCAACAACAATTCGAATAAATAATTAAATATTGCAAGCTGAAAATATGGCAATGATCCCAAACTACATTATTTTATATTGTAAGTACCTTTTTCCATTTAAAAAATTTGAAATTCTAAATAAAAATTTCATTAAAAACGTCTACTTCCATATAAACGAACTATACCGATAATTTTTGCTTTACTTATTTAATATTTTCCCAAAACTAATTTTCTTTTTTAATGTTAATATACTCTTTCTGAGATCTCTCGGATGGAATTAATCGCCTCCGTGGCAAAGTTTGACCAAATCTCCCATACCGGAGAGTTCAAACAATAAACCACAAATAAGTGATTTTCTTCCATAACAGAGGATTTTATTTTATTTTATTCATTAAACTATTTTCATCTCCAAATTTTCAATCCAATACTTGGCTACGCCGTTCTGATGAGGACCAAAGAGTCCGAAACACGTGTCAACGGCTGCTTCCATATAAGCGTTCTATACCGATAATTCTGCTCTACTTTTTTAATATTTTCCCGTGACTAATTTCTTTTCTGTTAAATAAATAGTACCCTATTATTATTATTTTCGAACATTACATAGGTAAAGGTTTCTGTAGTTTCCCTTGCCTTCTAATGATAACAATTTTGAATATTAATATTAGACTGAATAGCACGTAATAAATAACAAACAACAGCAACATCCGAAAGAAGTTTTAACAAGACAGATCAATCTTATCTATTCAATTTTTTCAAGTCAATAAATGTCAAAGAATTTTCAATTTTTTCAAACGTCTTGAATAACTATGAATGCCGTAGTGAAACGTCAACTTATTAATTAAATCGAGTTTTTTAAGATTCAACCAGCCTGTTATTGCTAATAATTATCAAAAGATTATATATATATATATATATATATATATATATATTATCTATAATATATATATATATATATATATATATATATATATATTATATATATATATATATATATATATATATATATATTATATATATAAGTATATATATATATATTTTTATTTATATATATATATATATTTATATATATATTTAAATATATTTAAATATATATATATATATATATATATATATTATATATATATATATATATATATATATATATATATATATATATATATATATATATAATATATATATATATATATATATATATATATATACATATATAGATATATATATATATATATATATATATATATATATATATATATATATATATGCTAACAATAACAGTCCACTTGAGTACGAAAAGCATTACTACCGTTTCATCACGAAATTCCAGAGTTTTTCAAAACGATTAATAGGTTATTTGAAATAGAAAGGCTACTAACAGCAACATGCATTAAATATTCGAATTGTTAAACGCATTTTTCCTTACGAAAATATAAAACTTGATTTCTTTCCATATTCTTCATCATGTGCCGGTATGTTATAACGTTTATCTGCCATATATATATATATATATATATATATATATATATATATATATATATATATATATATATATATATATATATATATATAAATATATAAATATATTTATATATATATATATATATATATATATATATAAACAATTTCTTAGCTTAGACCTCTTAATAACACTGTACTTCAGCTTAGTGGAATCTATATTACGTTATGGAATCCTGGTATGGGGAGGCTTATATGAAGTGGCTCTGAGGCCATTAAATGTTATTCAGAATAGAATTTTAAAAATTATTTTTAAGAAAAGTTGAAGGTACTCTACTCTGCTATTATATAATGAAAAAATTCAAAATATTAGATGCATATACATTCATACCATATGTTGGTATATACACAAACACGAACATTCAAAGAATTATATTAATGATTGTCATATCACTAGAAATGTATCTAACAAATGTATTGAATTTCCAAAACCAAATAGTGAATTCTTCAAAAATTGCTCTAACTACCTGGGCCCAAAATGTTACAATAACTTACCGATTGAGGTAAAAATGCTGCATAAACCTCACAAATTCAATAAAACTGCCTCAATGTATATTTATCAAAATTCTAGAAATTTCTACAGATATTTTCTGGAATAATATATGTTATATTATGGTAATTATATATTTTTCTCACATTAGTTCCCAAGTTTAACGTTTAAGTTCTTCCTGTGTATTGTATGTAATTCTATCTCTCTTTAGACTTATTGTTCATAACTCTATCTCCTTTTAGACCTCTAAGACCTATTCAAATGGCACATACAGGTTTCCCTAACCTAGGTGCCAAATAAAAGCCATTGAATTTTTATCAAGTGTCTATGAATCTAGCATTCTTTTATGTTTTTATCTTTTCTTTGTGATTCAAATTCTATCTAATAGTAATAGTAATGTATAACTAGTATATGAATACATGTAAAGAATGTAATGTAAACAATGTAATCAATTAAACAATCAATTAAACAATATGTCAGATGAACATTATAACATACCGGCACTTAATGAAGAATATTCAACAATTGAAACGTTTAATGCATAAAGCTGTTAGTATCCTTTCTAACATAAACCTATAATTAATAATGAAATGTTTATCTTCATAACTTCGTATTAATTTATCAATTTCAATTTTATTACCATTCATTCAATTTTTCATTTAATTATTCTCAGACGATTTTAATTCATTTCATTGTGTCTGCTATTCAATATGTAATATATAGCGAAAGAAACTTCCTTCTAACAGGGTCTCCCACGGCACCTCTCGTATTTTAATTTAATATATTGAGTACTGCCTATGCTACTGCTACATTCAGTTTGATCAAAATTTAGTTAATATTATTTGGAGCTGTGTACACTGAGCGAAATCAGAGGAGTGGAGGAAATTTGTATTTAGTGCAAGAATTTGTTTTTTCTTAAAATCGTAGCACCGACTAATTCACTAATCGTCATCAATGCTTACCTCAGGAAAGTAATTAAAATTAAAAATTCTTTGAAAGTCTGTAAAATTTAAGTTGAATGAATTGGAGGTAACTTATTTGTCAGGTTTACAAGAAGTCCATCGTATAAAGCTTCCAATAAACATAACGTACAAACATTTTAAAAAATGTTGAAAAAGGAAATTTTAACATGTTTGTACTTTATGTTCACACTTATTGGAAGCTTTATACTATGGACTTCTTATGAACCTGACAAGTAAGTAACCTCCAATTCATTCAACTTGTTCAAAATTTCAAGGAATTTTTAATTTTAATTACTTTCTTGCAGAAATGCATTGATGATGACTAGTAAATCAGTCGAAATCGCCCTGCTACGATTTTAAGAGTTTAAAAAAAAATTTGCACTAAATACAAATTTCTTCTACTCCCCAAAATATCGTTATCAGGTTTTTCATTTCAAAAACTTGATATGAGGTGATTTTCAATATGATATAATACTCAATGAGAACATCTAAGTGGTGCAATGCTCCATACGAATCCTAAACCTACAGAGAAATCTTCAATGGAAATTTTTTCGACAACTGAAACATAATATGCTAAATCCTGCATCGAAAACATTGGAAAGATTCTATATCTTCAGAAGAATAATGCGTAATACAATGAAGAGCGGCACATATGTAGACCTGTACATTTATATCAGCCTTGCAGCTATAAAGCCATTCCGTTCTTTTCCCTAAAGGTGAATATTATTATCTCAAAGCCTACCGCTTGGATCCACTTTTACTGATTCTTTTGTGCTCCTTCTTGTGAATTTTTCACTCGAAAAAACCGTTCACGATCGTTTGGCATTTGTCGCTCGTCGCATTATTATAATTGAAAATCCGCCAAGCCCTTTCGTATTTTCTAGGGTTTTCGATAAAGATGCAAAGCCGAAGATGGTATTTTTGTCCGCTTTACTTCATACTATTATTTGAATATCTCAGCAGAGTTATCAATCCCTTGAAGATATTGAAAATATTGGGATGATATGGGATTCTATGAGTTTATTTTCTTGTGATTTTTGTTTACCTGCAACTCAAATCATATAAACCTCCTTTTTTTCTGGAAACAATACATCTGCTCAATACGATTTGCTATATATATATATATATATATATATATATATATATATATATATATATATATATATATATATATATATATATATATATATATATATATATATATATATAGATAGATATATATATATATATATATATACATATATACATACATATATATATATATATATATATATATATATATATATACATATACACATATATATATATATATATATCTATATTTTTAGACATGTCTAGGGGTTTTGACTGTGTCGACCATCAGATACTACTTAAGAAACTAGAATTATATGGGATAAGAGACAAGTCAACTATAGCTCTTAAGAAGTTATCTGACAAATAGAAGACAAAGAGTAATGATAAAAATTGATGGAAATAGTATTACTTCTTCAGAAAAAATCATTAATCTGGGTGTTCCCCAGGGAAGCATACTCGGACCCTTACTGTTTATTATTTATATTAATGATTTTCCTAATTTTGTGTCTGAAGTTTGTGATAATGTCATATATGCAGATGATTCTAACCTATTGGTAAGGGCAGGTGACATGGGCATTGTGATACAAGACACAAATGATGCTATAAATATGGCAGAAATTTGGTGTGAAGACAACAAATTGGTACTAAACAAACAAAAAACAGAGTGTGTTGTTTTCGCCATCAATAGATCAATTATTGATATTCCAGACAATTTCTGCCATGGAAACTTAACTTTTGATATAAAGGACTCTACTATATTCCTTAGGCTTCATCTAGACTCTCAACTCAAATAGAATAAGCACGTTTATGAGCTTAACAAGAAACTATGCTCAATAATCTACAGTATTAATGTTCTAAAATATCGTGTAAATCTTGATGTTCTAAAAATAATTTTCATTGCAAACTTCCAATAAGTGCTATCATATGGTTTGATTTTCTGGGGAGGAAGTAGACATGCCAGAAGAATCTTCATCACTCAGAAACTAGCGTTGAGAATAATGCTGCATCTGCAGCATATATATATATATATATATATATATATATATATATATATATATATATATATATATATATATATATATACATATATATATATATATATATATATATATATCAGTGGCGGCAAGTGAGGTTTTGGTTTGACGAGGCTACAAGAGGTGTTAAAAAATACACCATAGGCGAAAATTTTTAGGATTTCAAGGTCAACCGCCTTATAATTTAAAGAAAATCAAAGTAAAACAAGCACCCTAAGCTATTAATTTGTTTTCACTTTCGAGTGTCTACCTTGAGACCTACAACTCCTATTTACAATATTCACATACTCTTCTCAGCCAATTAATCAATTCATCTATTCATCAAATTATTTTTTCTTTCACAAAATAGGTACCTACTTAACGAATTTGTTAACAGCTGGTGAGAGCAAATAAAAAGTTATTATATATTTTTGAAGATTAGCGGGATTCTGCGATCTTTAACGTTAGCAAAATGATCTATAATATCCTCATAAAATTTTTTGTCTTTCGCCAAAAGTTTTACAAATTCCTTTTCAATAGACAACAAACTAATATTTTTCAAACGATCCTGGCTCGTTGAATTTCGTAAATAAGTTTTAATTCTCTTAAGAGTGGAAAACGAGCGCTCTACGGAAGCCGATATCACCGGGATAGAAACAATTAGATATAAGAGTTTATAAACTTGGGGTAAATCTTGATTCAAATCATTATCAAAAAGATATTTGATAGTCCTCACATGATTTTCATTTTGCCCCAAAATAACATTGTCATTATAAACAACACACAGTTCACTTTTTATGGCCACCTTATCAAAAAAAGTGTATTTTTGACATAAATTATCCAAAAGGTTATCTGGAAAATTAGCCGAAAATCCGGTTAACAAATTTTTATTGAGTAAGTCGAAGAAATGCAGTTCTTTCAAATCAGAGAACCTTATTTCTATTTGACCCCTAATAGTATCCAAAATTTCATAAAATATTTGCTTATAGTGAAGCTCCATATCTGCGTAACTGAATTTCTTTCGTTTTGGGCTAAATTGAGTCGTATCATCAGTAGTTTGAAATACAGAAAATAGTTTTTTAAAATAAACTCCTGCCCGAAATTCTGAAATTTTTTCCGAAAGAAACTTGAGCCGATTTCGTGAGTAAATAACATCTGAAAACTTGTGCTGTAAGATTTTAAAAACTATTTCTGTTTGTTCAAAAATTAATATAAAGATGTTTAAAAAATATATAAATTCCTCATCTTGTAAGTAAGATATTAATCCGCGTGCTGTATTTGAAGTTACTTTATCGGTGAAAAATTCCTCACTTTCAACTAGGTATAGAATTAAATCCTCAAATCCTAAGTGGCCCCAAACAGAGTCATTTTCACTATAGTTGTGATTGATCGACATTGTATGAGACTGGGTTCCTATCGTTGTTGCCATTTACATGTGTTTTGCTTTTCTATTGCAATGAAGTATTCATTCGGAGTATTTGCACCGTTGTTTGCTTTTCTGTGGCAGGCATAATGAAGGTTGAGAATATACCTGTCTAAGCCTCCGCAGCGTTGCCACAAATCTTGAAATGAATGAAATGCAGTAAATGTAAATACCATTATATAATGTAGGTTGAAAGGAAGGCAGGTGCATAAAATAATATGATTTTGATTAATATGAATATGCTGAATGCTGACTATTCAATATAATATATTAGTGATACACGGAATATTATTGAGGAGGCTTAGCCTTCTTAGCCTCCTTTGACTAGCCGCCCCTGATATATATATATATATATATATATATATATATATATATATATATATATATATATATATATATATATATATATATATCCTCTGAGGACACTGAACCTATCCCAAATAAATACAAAATATATGTGTCTGAAATTTTTTAATTCGCTGCCTCTCTCTATGAGGAAAATATCCATAAATTTAAAGCCGAAACACGCCTGTTTTTGTTGCAATGCGAACCTTACAGTATTGAAGAATACTGGGACTACTGTAGGAAACACAAGACTGATATAGGAGCTTTCGGCACACTGAAATTATGTTAACTAAAATTTTTTTTTCTTAACGGCTGACCTTTTGTTCCTTTATTATTATGTGTAATAATGTTGCAGCAATTTTGTCAATAAATTGTATTATTATTATTATATATATGGTACATATCTACTGTCTATCCACCTAGTATGGTAACCATACAGATCCTTTACCCACACCTATTAATTCCCAATAAGACACACCGGCAGTAAACAAACTACTATGCCATCTGTGGGACACACTAGGCTTCAACCTCCAAAGTAAGATGGAAACATCCGGCACCGATAACTCATTCGTCTTATTTCTCTGTTTTGATATATATATATATATATATATATATATATATATATATATATATATATATATATATATATATATATATATATATAGACAATAATACATTGCGAAAGTCATCTAAAATTTATAATTAATCAAATCAAAATGGAGCTACTTCCATGAGATTTGAATACTTGGAATTTCCATTCACCCTTCAAGGGAGAATGTTAGAAAATTCGACATACCAAACAGATCCTTCACCCACACCTGATAATTCCTAAAAGGTTACACTGTAGCGGTAAACAAACTACTATGCCATCTGTGGGACACACTAGGCATCAACCTCCAAAGTAAGATGGAAACATCCGGCACCGATAACTCATACGTCTTATTACTCTCCTTTGATATATATATATATATATATATATATATATATACGCATATATATATATATATATATATATATATATATATATATATATATATATATATATATATATATATATATATATACATGGAGACACTAATACATTGCGAAAGTCATTTAAGAAATTGATGATTAAACAAATCAAAATGGAGCTGGTATCATGGGATTTAAATTTCCCATTCATCCTTTAATGGAGAATATCAAGAAACTCGACACAACGACATCGAATACACATAACCGCCTCCTAGTTTTTGAGAAGAACACTAATAACATTCGAAAAAAATCATAGCGCCATTCATCGGTATCTCACTTTAGACCAAACAGAAACGCCAAACGTCCAAAATTCATGTCACTTCGCACCTATTGGTGGCCACCCTAAATGCGTTCTTCAACGTGTTATGTCGTTCGATGTTACACGACGCATGCAGGTAGCTGGTAGTAATGCTAACATTTTTCTCTATTGGTTTCCTCTATGACTTGATCGCTTGTCATGAGTGCTGAAACTATGAGGTGGTTATGTGGATTCGATGTCGTGGCCCACTCGATGGTCGGGGCAGTACTGATGAGCTCATTGAAGAGCGAAACAGACTATCAGGAGTTTCCATCATCTGTGGCGCCGATGTTCAATTTTCTAACATTCTCCCTCGAAGAATGAATGGGAATTGCATACCGTCGAGTCTCATGAAACTAGCTTCGTTGGAGGGTTAATTTGATTAATCATCAGTTTTTCGAATGAATTTCCCAACGTATCATTACCTTTGTCAGAATCGCTATCCTTTCAATTCTATCTTGTATTTCAACCTGTTGAATATATCATTTAAATTTAGGATTGAACTTGCGGATCCAGTTGATTTTTCACATTCACACTGTCGAAGTACTCACTGAATGAAGTTGTTTCAGCTATTGAAAATAAAATGTGCATCGTTTATCGTAGATGATGATATTTTCGTTGTAATTTTTAATTGAATTCAAACTCATTGCATTTATTAGGTTTCAATGAATCATTACTCTTTCTGAAAGGAATTAATCAATCTCTGTATTTTACCGCTCATTGAAAATGGAACTAAAATATGTAACAAAGGTAGAATAATTCAGATAAAGCCGTTTATCGTTGTGCAATCGCTTGAAGTTCTCCGAAATTGCAATCTGGACAGATTTCGTTTAATTTCGCTTAGTCAACAACGTACAAAATGGAAAACAGATCCGGGAAATGAATAATTATTAATGAAGATAGAAAGGAAAATTTATTTCGCTTCATAAATATTTGTTAGTCAATTTTTGTCGTTCCTTTTGCTACTTCCTGTAATATCCACAAAAGGTGAGAATTATAAATTTGATTAAAGTTTGATTTATGTTCTTTGAACAAGTTTTTAATATAAAATTCTTTCGAATAGTGTGTGCCATTTTGTGTAATTTAGTGATTTCGATCTATTTAAAGTAATTTTGAACCCGAAGTGAATTAATGTCTGAATTTATTGAAAATTATTGAATACAGTATTCTGTTCCCTTCCCTATGAAAAAATTTTCTCTAGAAAGAGAGCATATCTTATATTGCATACAAATATAGATTTTCTGAAAAAATTATCATTTTAAGTGTAGATAAAAAAATTTCTTGATTGTGATCTCAAGGGTTATAAAAATAAATCTATAAGAAAATGTCCA